>JAUELO010000227.1:4619839-4629987 GCA_032357855.1 Amphibolips quercusostensackenii | reverse complement strand
GCAAAGGGTTTGAGGTTTGACTAAAATTATTTCTGTGACCAGTCACTGGCGTTCCTTTCTACCCCCACCAGACTTTGGAAGTGGGTAGGAGTTTGACCAACATTATTTCTGTGACAAGTCACAGGGATGCCCTTCCGCCGCCCACGAGACGTTGGAAAAGGATACGGGTTTGACCAACATTATTTCTGTGACCAGTCACAGGGGTACTTTTTGGCCACCACGAGACGCTGGCAATGGGTAGGGGTTTGATCAACATTATTTCTGTGACCAATAACAGGGGTGCAATGACGCCTTTACGGGCTGTTAGTCGTAATTCTTGAGTCGCAAATTGACGATAAATTGTGATATATACATAGAACGTTCTATTCAAAGCATCAATCGCCAAAAACTAACAAAATAACTCTTCAATTACATGGTTCTACTCTGACATGCGTGACAGTGAGGCCACACGGCAGACGTGAAACTTTTCCCTTTCCCTTTAGAGGGAAAGGGAAAACTTTAACTTCACCCTTTTAAAGGGAAAGGGTGAAAGGAGGAGAGAGACATAGAGATTTCTCGACCCAGACCCTGTCCAGTCGCGCGGACGCTCGTTTTTGTCAACTTACTCCCGTCCAAAAAGAAGTTTCACTTCAAAAAAACGTAATTTTCCAAGTTTTAACATTGAAAATTATATTTGTAGGTATTTTTATGTCCAGCTTTGTAATCAGCGCTTTGAAATACATCAGTATACGATTTAAAAAAATGGTTGTAAATATCACATTTTTCTTTTTAAAGACTTGGTTTTTTTTTAAGTTTTGACATTGAAAATTATTTTTTTTTTTGCAATTTTGATGAACATATTCGTAATCAGTGCATAAAAATACATCGCTACACGCTTTTCGGAACTTCACATCCGGGAGGAAAAAACATCCGGCAACAATTAATCTTGCCGGCGCCGGCAGGCTAGCCACTACGAAAACAATATTCAGTGTAATCTATGTCACACCCTCTATTGTTGTAAAAAAAATGGTGACGAAAATGAATTCTAACTTTTGTACAAATTTGTAGGGCCATTATTATCAATGTAACAAATAATCACATTATTTAAATAAACTGATGTTAAAAAATACAATTTTCCAACTTTCCTAGATGGCCGTGCCTACCCAGCTAAATGCAGCCTCTGAGTTATGTGCTCGCGGCGTTGCTCGAGAGAATAAAACACTCCTAGGTTATTAAGACTTTGTTCAATTGACGTGAAACTTTACAGAAAACTTTCAAGAATTCTAGTAAACACTTTATCCGCTGAAAGTTTTTGATAGCCTGAACTTACGTTGATAGACTTTGCGATTGAAAATATTTGAATCATTTTCGTGTACTTACCTAGAAAAACATTTTTATCAATTTTTTATAACAAAAAATAAATAAATTTTAACTACTCTAACGCTGAAAGTATACTTTAAAGTATAATTCTTTCAAATTTAAAGTCATATTTTTTAATATTCTGTGAATTAGAGCAAGTTGAAGTGAAAAAGACGGAATTTTTTCAGTTTTTAAAATTCGTGTTTATTGACATTATTTTGAAAACAAACAGAGCTAAGACTCCTTTTAAGAGGAAAAAAATGCGAATTTACATTAAGAATAAGAATATATGTTAAAAAAATTAAAATTTTTAAATGTCTTTAAAAATGCCGAGACCTTCTTACCACCAGCGATCAGACTTTATATGCCCTTCTACGAACCGGCGGTTCAATTGTATAATAGAATTCTTTATTTTCTCATTTTTATCAATAATATTTGATAAAATTTTATGTATCTTACCCGCCATTAGAATATATTTTTAAATATAAATTTAAATTATGTTATAAAATTTATATAGTAAATTTAATATAATTTTTAAATTAATTCCATAATTTTAATTTATTAATTTGATTAACTTATTTAGAGTTAAGTGTTAATTAACTGAGTACCAGTGACAATAATCGAATAATGCGAATTTTCTCATAATAGGAATAATATTAATATATCTGCTCTAATTTATTTTTTCAAATAAGCGTGATTAAAATTCTTTTGGCAAAAGTACTTACATCGAAATATTTTTTAGTAGTTTCAAGATTTTACTTTAAAAATTCAGGAAAAGTCACACAAATCGTCAGAGAAGTTCTGACCATACAGTCATTCCCTACTTCGCAGGTAGCTCATCAGTCTCAGAAAACTCGCTAAGAATTTTCGGATTTATAGTAAAATGTTTTTAAGCGCGTAATTTACGACTTTCAGCATAATTTGTATATATTTTTAGTCGCTAAAATTCATAGGTCCCGAATTTTTAAATCTGAAACCGATAATTTTAAAACCGAATAAATGTATTTTAGAATTTTAATCGAATGGTTGAATGGTCTATGGCCCTAGGCCCACAGGCAGGTCAGTTAAAAAGGCTTAAAATTTATAAGTAATTTGTCTTAATATTTTTAACTGAAGGTGTGAAAGTCTGATGCCGCGTGTGTTGCGCTTGATAAAAAGAGTGACACAATCGAGTGTCACAAATAGCTAGGTCACTTAAATCAGAGAGACATGAATCTCATGATGCAAAACGAGGTCCTCACAAGTTTCGGTTTTAAGCTTGATTCTAGCTGCTCACCATGTGATACATGTGCAGCCGGAAAAATCACCCGCAAACCATTCCCAAAGGAAGCCAAAGAACATCTTCTTTTTTTGAAGTTAAAGATTAAAGCACTCCAATCCGACAACGGCACAGAGTTCATCAACTCTGTCATGAACCAAATTTCGAAGGAATCAGGAATAAGGAATCGATTAGCAGCACCCTATACTCCGCAGCAAAATGGAATTGCGGAGCGCGAAAATCGAACTCTGACCAAACCAGCGCGTTGTACGCTGATAGATTCCGGATTGCCTATGTCATTTTGGGGAGAAGCTGTCGCCACCGCTTACTACATACGGAACAGATGTATTACCAAGCCACTGGTAATGAAAACACCGCACAAGAAATGAACAGGTAAGCGGCCTGATTTAAAACATTTTAAAAAATTCGGAGTTACTGCGTATTGTCTCGATAAGAATCCAAACAAGGACAAAATAAAACCACGCGGGATTAAGGTTATTTTCGTTGGCTATGCCACTAACGCGAAATCCTACCGGATTTGGAGTCCTGCTGATAAATAATCCGCATGACACGTGACATGCAATTCATGAATAAATATTTTACAGAAAACGTTCAACAAACCCTGTCAACTACACCCGAGGTAGAATTTCTTCTCGATCGCAAAATGGATGAGAATATCCTCAATGATCTCCCAGCTAATGATGTTCCTACCATCGCTGAACCCTCTGTAAATGATATTCCTGTCGTCAATGAACCACCCGAAAATGAAATCGACTGACAGGAAATACACAAGGGAGGGCCTGGCAGACCTCGAAAGGTTTCAACTGGCAACACTAATGTTGCAGGGTTGCTGCAGGAATCTTGTATTCCTTTGAATGCCAGCGAGATTTAATTCCAACGGGCCCTGTCTGGACCTGACAGCGACGAATGGGAAGATACCATTTACGAGGAGATTAGAGCTCTGATGTTAAACGAGACATTTGATCTAGTCGCTAGACCAATAAATAAAAACGTGATAAAATGCCAGACTGTTCTTAGGAATAAATATGGTCCTGACAAACAACTTGAACGAAGAAAAGCACTCGTTGTGGCGAAGGGTTTCGCACAAAAACCTGGCTTACACTTTTTCGAAAACTTTGCACCTGTCGCCCGTCTCAATTCGCTCAGATTGTTGATTGCATTGTCAGTAAAATTTAACCTCAGAATAAATCAACTAGACATCGAAACAACTTATCTAAATGCTGAAATGGAAACCTTGGTTTACATAAAAAAGCCCTATCTATTGGAGAAAATGTTTCAAAGGATGGTACGCGACGACAGTGATCCCAGACTTTCTAGGCGAGCCAACGAAATGCTGTAGAAAATAGATGGAACGCCCAAGGTATGCCAGCTGAATAGGGCCCTATATGGTTTACGCCAAGCCGGACGCCAGTAGCATACAAAATTAGACTTGATTCTTCGAAAAATTTGATTGACACCTACAGGCGCAGATCCATGTGTTTACACTGACAGCAACAAAATAACCTTTCTTCTGGTTTACGTGAACAATATTTTGACCGTGTCAAACAGACCAGCATGGGCGAGTGAAATCAAGCAGGAGCTTTCCAAGGAGTTCAAGGTGAAGGATCTCGGAGAAGCTCGGTATTGACTGGGAATGGAGATCACACGAGATAAAAAAGGCATAACCCTATCTCAAACCGCATATTTAAAGGACATTCTTCGAAGGTTCCGGATGAACGAGAGTAAACTCGTAAGCACTCTACTCGCCATTGGCACCAAGTTAACGAAGGGATCAAATGATCCAGGGAATGAAGAAACATTTCTCTTTAGAGAGCTGGTTGGAGCTCTAATGTACGCCGCATTGGGAAAACGTTCAGACATAGCACGCGCCGTCAGTGTGCTCGGAAAATTTAGTCGGCACCTGAAACAAGAGCATTGTTCAGCAGGCAAACGTGTACTACGGTACCTCCAAGGAACTGCGAATCTAGGGCTGAGATTCAAAAAGGACAACGAAGCCTTGTGATGCTATGCCGATGCAGATTGGACCAACTGTGTCATAGATAGACGCTCCTACACGGATTTAGTTTTCATCCACAGCGGAGCGGCCATATCGTGGGAGTCACGCAAACAACGCACAGTGGCCCTCTCATCCACCGAAGCTATGTACATGACCATCACTGATGCCTCCAAGGAAGCTATATACCTCACCAAGTTCCTGAAGGATCCGGGACATCCAGAGCTTGCCAGTGTGGCTATTTTTAACGATAATCAAGGAGCTGTTAAGCTCGCCGAGAATCCAGTGCATCATTCCAGGTGCAAGCATATCGACGTAAAACATCATTTTATACGTCAAGAATTGAAGGAACACCCTGTTGGCCTATCTTACTTCCCTACAAAGAGGATGGTAGCGGACATATTAACAAAGGTTTTTCCGCACCTAAGCACATGGAGTGCATTTCTGGACTTGATTGTCATCGATCAAGTTACTCCAGGGCGCAACATGAGGGAGAGTGTAAGAATTTGCAATTCGCGCTCTTTCTTATTCTAAAATAGATGTCACCACTATGTCCTTTTCTTTTAACTGTACTACGTTCGTTTCATCATTCTTGCTTGAATCACGGCATGGGTTACTTAACAGTCCATCAATGTAATTAATTTTACAATAAATCGAATGCTCGTATTTTACTCAGTTTGTGATTAATCGTCTACCCGCTGCTTTACTCTGTATTAATGTGCAATCGGCAAGAGTGTGTGCATATGCAAGTTCAGTTCGTATCATTTCCCCTTCGTTCGCTTTTCCAGTAGGTTCTGACTTTCTGGTGTAACTTCACACGTCAGCAAGATACAAAATTCAAAAAATATGTTTTCCACAATCAACCAAATTAGTCAAGATTCTCATGAATTCTGTACAATGCTCTTGAATTTCGTAGAATTCGCTTGAATTCAGTAAAAGTCCCCTGAATTCAGTAAAATTCTCCTGAATTCAGTAGAATTTCCTTGAATTCGGTAGAATTCTCTTGATTTCAGCAGAATTCTTTTAAATTCAGTGGAATTCTTTCAAATTTTGTATCATTCTCTAGAATTTAGCAGAATTCTCTTGAATTATGTAAAATTCTCTGAAATTCTGTTTAATTTTCTTGAATTCAGTGGAATTATGTTGAATTATGTAGAATTCTCTTAAGTTGTGTACAATGCTCTAAATTCATCAGAATTCTCTTGGATTCAGTACAATCAATTCAGTCAAATTATCCTGTTTTCTTTCGCATTCAGTAGAATATTCTTGAAATCAGCAAAATTCTTTTGAATTTAGGCAGAATTCCATTGAATCGATCATAATTCTCTGAAATTGTGTATAAATATTTTGTTAATACAGTAGAATTCTCTTTATTTGTACATTCTTCTAAAATCTGTAGAATTTTCTTGAAATCTGTAGAATTCTCTTTAATTCAGTAGAATTCTCTTACGTTTGGCAGAATTCTCTTAAGTTGAGCAGAGTTCTCTTGAATTTAGTAGAATTCTCTTAAGTTTGGCAGAATTCTCATGCAATCTGTAGAATTCTCCTGAATTGAGTAGAACTCTCTTGATTTTCATAGAATTATCTTAAATTCTGCCAGAGTCTAAATTAAATTCTTGATGATTACAGTGCACGCGTTTAACAAAAAGTACCAAGTTACTTTTTTTGGGGTGCATTTTAAAGTGCAAATATACGCCTCCCAAAATCCCTCTGATGACGTACATGCAGAGATGATTGTTATTACCTTGTAATGAGGTTTCTTTACTTAGCGAACATAATAAAAGACGTTATCAAACTCATTCGACCACGGTGCTCTGCCTGGATAATAATCACACTAAAAGAGAATTTTCTCGTAATTTATCATACATATGTGCACAAGTGGGGCGAACACACCCCTGATGAAAATGTTTTGATAATGCCGTTGCTAATAGAATTTATTTTTCTTAAATTATTTTTCAATAATTATCAAACCTAATAATTAGTGTGATCAAGCTTAGGCGACTATTATTCTTTTTCAAATAAAAGTTTTATAAAAAAAAATATCTTGGAAATATGATACAAACGTGCGCAAATGAGAAATAACCCATTGCTAGTTAGATGATTAGTAATTACAATTAGTCATTCAATCACTGGTATACGCATGCATTAAAAATTACCAAATATTTTTGTAGGGTGCATTTTTTATTGCAAACATACATTTAGTAGAATAGGATGTTTTTCGCAAATTGAAAATAATCACCTCGAACACCTTCAGAACACTCAAGTAGATGTCTGGAGTGATTACTTTTTAATTTGAAATTTTTTGGCTCTTATAGTTTGAGAAATGTGCTAGGGATAATTTTTGGGGCTTGCTAAAAGTTACAGTGAGGATAAGGATATAAAATAGAGTCTTTTCAAGGTGCCTGTAATGACTATTTTTCATTTCAAATTTTTTTTTCGTTTTAGTTGTAGGCAGCTTAGAAGCGGTTTGTTAAATGTACTAAGGTTCGTTTTATAGGGTTATTGAATATTATTGTAGGTATAGCGATGTAAAATAGAATGTTGGGTAGGTTTCTACGGTAACTTTTTTTACTTAAAAATTTTTTGGCTGCTTTAGTTGAAAGTAGCTGAGACGGGATTCGTTAAATGTATTAGAAGTGCTTTTTTAAGGCTTTTGAATATTATTGTAGGGATCAAGATATCTACTTAAGTGTTAGAAAAGTATGTGGGATGATTATTTTTAATTCTCAATTTTTTAGCTGTTCAAGTAAAAGGAAGCTCAGATAGATTTCGATGAAAGTATTAGGGGTGATTTTTTGATGCTGCATGATATTATTGTGGAAATCAATATATCTGCTAGAGCCCTGGAAAGGTGTTTGGAGTGACAATTTTCTATTTGAAATTATGTTGGCTGCTTTAGCTAAATGCAACTGAGACAGCGTTCGTTGAAAATGTACTAGGGGTGGGTTTTTGGGCTGCCTAATACTATTGTAGGAATGGAGATATCAACTATTGTCTCGGGAAAGTGCCCGCAGTGACTATTTTGAATTTGAAAATTTTCGGCTGCTCTAGTCGAAGGTAACTAAGACGGGGTTTGTTAAATATACTAGGAGTGGCTTTTTTTTGTTTGTTGAATATTTTTGCAGGGATCGGGATACCTAATAAGCTCTTGGGGAAGTGCTTAAGGTGACTGTTTTAAATTTGAAATTTTTTTACAGTTTTAGTTGAAGGAAGCTGAGACTGGATTCGTTGAATGTACTAGGGGTGGTTTTTGAGGCTGTGTAATATTATTTCAGGGATGAAGGTATCTTCTAGTTTTTTGGGAAAATCCCTGAGGTAACTATTTTTAAATTAAAATTTTTTTGGATGTTTTTGTTAAAGGCAGTTCAGACTGGATACCTTAAATGTACTAGAGATAGTTTTTTTTTGAGTGTGTAATATTATTGTAGGGATGGGGATATCTACGACAGTCTTAAAAAGGTGTCTGACATGACTAGTTTTAATTTGAAATATTTTTGTCTGCTTTACTTAAAGTCAATTCAGATAGGTTAGTTAAATATACTACGGGTGTATTTTTGGCGTGTCTAATATTATTTTAGTGGTGAGAGTATCGACTTGAGTCTTGTGAGAGTGCCGGATGTGACTACCGTTAATTTGAAATTTTGTTGAATTCCTTATCTGAAGGTAACTGAGATGGGTTAAATATACAAGGGGTGGTTTTTTTAGGGTTGTTAAATATTATTTTAGGGATCAGAATATCTAGGGGTAGCTTTTCAGGGATGTTTAATATTATTTTAGGAATCAGGATATCTGATAGAGGCTTGGAAAAGTGCCTGGGGTGACTATATTTAATTTGAAATTTTTTGGCTGCTTTATTTAAGTGCAACTGAGACGTGGTTTGTTAAATGTACTAGGGTTGGTTTTTTGGTGCTGTATAATATTACTGTAGAGTTGGGGATATCTACGAGAATCTTGGGAAGGTGTCTGGGTTGACTATTTTTTTTATTTTGAAATTTTTTTTGCTGCTTTAGATAAAGGCTACTGAGACTGGGTTCGTTAAATGTACCAGGGTTGCTCTTTGGGGATGTGTGATATTATTGTAGGGATGACGATATCTGCCAGGTTCTTGGAAAGGCCTCTGAGGTGACTATTTTTTCTTTTTTGAAATTTTTTTGGCTGTTTTTGTTGAAGCCAGTTGAGACGGGATTCGTTAAATGTACTAGGGGCGCTTTTTTGATACTGTGTACTAATATTATTGTTGGGATAACGATATTTACTAGAGTCTTGGAAAGGTGTTTGAGATGATTTTTTTGTGCCTGCTTTAGTTAAAGGTATTTGAGACTGGGTTCTTTAAATGTACTAGGGGTGGTTTTTTGAGGCTGTATTAAATTATTTTGGGATACAGATATCTGCTAGACTCTTGGAAAAGTGTCTGGGTTGCCTTTTTTTTTTAATTTCGAAATTTTTTGGATGCTTTAGTCGAAGGCAAATGAGACGGGATTCGTTAAATGTACTAGGGGCTGTTTTTCTTAAGCTGAGTGATATTATTGTAGGGATGACGATATCCGCTAGAGCCTTAGAAAGGTGTCTGAGTTGTCTATTTTTAATTGGAAATTTTTTTGACTGCTTTAGTTGAAGGCAACTAACACTGGGTTCGTTTAATGTACTACGGGTTGTTTTTTAAGGCTGTATTATATTATTTTAGGGACGCCGATATCTACTAGACTTTTGGAAAGGTCTCTGAGGTGGCTATTTTGAATTTGGAATTTTTTGACTGCTTTATTGGAAGGTAACTGAGGCTGGGTTCGTTAAATGTACTAGGGTTTTTTTTTAGGGTGCGTAATATTATAGTAAGGATGGAGTTTTCTACAAGAGTCTTGGGAAGGTGCCTGAGATTACTTATTTTAATTTGAATTTTTTTTGCCTGCTTTAGTTGAAGACAAATGAGATTGGAATCCTTAAATGTACTAGAGGTGGTTTTTTTAAGTCTGTATTCTATTATTGTAGGGATGACGATATCTGACACACACTTTGCAAGGTCTCTGAGGTGACTTTTTTTAATTTGAAATGAGGCTGTGTAATATTATTGTAGGGATGCGAATATTTTCAATATGTCCGACCTCAGGTGCAGAATTTTCAGAACTCGCTAAAAGTCTGACAGATTGTCCGACTTCTGGCGTAAACGTCATTCTAGCAGTGTTTCTAATGTCGGACAGCTGATTTTATATGGAAAATTTAGGCATAAGTACTATAAAAGGGAAGTTTGATCATTATTTGATCTCAGTAAAAGTTATTATTTGAATAGTCAAGAAGAATAATGTTTGTGAAAGCGTCATTACGTATAAATATTTTCTTTAAATTCTAGCCTTTCTAACAATCGGCTCAAGTTAAATTACCTCACGCAAATTTGTGTCAGGAAAAAAATGACAGGCCTGTCATTTTTTGCCTGTCATTTTTTCTCTGTAGTTTTTTTGCGACTACGGGAAAACGACAGGGAAAATGGCAGAGAAAACAACCGCCGAAAATGAAGATAGATAATACCTGTGGATAAAAATTGGT
>JAUELO010000227.1:4580272-4597349 GCA_032357855.1 Amphibolips quercusostensackenii | reverse complement strand
ATACTTTTATATTCGTTTGAGGGCTGTCTCCCTTTTGTAAATATCAGGATATAGCGCCTTATTTTGTGCTTTCTCAAACCAACAGACTTTCTCTCCAGCGGATCTCAACGCGGTGTTTGCCATTTTAGATTTTTCTTTTGAAGGGTTCTTTCTTCACTAGTAAAATAAATGGAAACGACCTACCTCGTAATTATATTTCTAATACACGCTTTGATTAACTTCACATACGTTACACGATTAGTTAAAAGTTAAGTTTAATAAGTATTGTTTTCTTTCTACTTGTATAAATTACGTGTGTGTATGAGTGTGGCCACATTGTTTTAAAACTGAAATTTTACTTATAAATATTTCTAATGTTAATTTGAAGACGTTTTAAAATGTATAAAAATGGCGCGAGGCGCACGAGATAAAAGGAAGGCAGCGCAGAGTACGGTACATTCCCACCTCTCCGTTACGCAGGCCGGCGGCCGCTCCCTTCCTTCGCTCGAGCTCTCGCGCCAGGACATAAATAGCGGTGCCCGCAGCGGACTCGTCTCTTGCGTCTTGGCGACCACTGCAATAGGGGCCTCTCCGGTTGTAGCCTCCAAGAATAAACGTGAGAAAATCAAGAAAATTCCAGCATTTTCCTCTGTATACCTTCCTCACTCTCTCTCTCTCCCTCTCTCACACACACTTTCTTATTTTCGATCCTGGGTTTACCTTCGTGGTCTCGGTGATCTCTCTCTTTTCTATTCTCGATCCTGGGTTTACCTTCGTGGTCTCGGTGATCTCTCTCTTTTTCTTCTCTCGATCCTGGGTTTATCTTCGTGGTCTCAAGATCTCTCTCTTTCCTTTCGCGGTTCTGGGTTTACCCCTGTGGTCTCGGGGCGGTGCTATCTCTTTCTTTCTTCGGATCTTGGAATTACCCTCTGCGGTCCCGAGGTCCCTCCTTTCTCTTCCTTTCCACTTTCGCTTACCGCGCCTAAATCCATGCCTTCTGGCAAGCGGAAGAATCGCTCCCGTATCAACAAGCATATCCGCCTCCGCCGCCAACAGCTTCCTAACTATCCATCCTCTTCCGCCTCCTCCGCCCCTCGACCAGACGGCCCAGCCGTCGCTTTATCCTCCTTCCGCAGGGCACCTTTCATCCGGTCCATCGAAGTCCTTCCTGTTCACGCCCGGATACGCTTCATCCGGGTACCACAGTCCCACTCTCCTCCTACGGCATCGGGCCACCTGGACACATCCCGGCGTTACGACACCCAGGGAGATAAACACCCTCGCCTCTTCCCATCCAAACCTCTTCCTGTCTTTCCTGGACCCTCCTCTTCCGCCTTCCTGCTCCCTGACGGAAGTTACGATTTCCGCCCTCCCAGTACTCCCAAGGGACCATTGCCGCCGACTCCTGGAAAATGGTTTCAACACACGATCCCTGTCATCACCTTCTCCTCTCCCTCTGACTGCGACAGTGACTCCGACACGCTCATCCTAAGCACGGACGTCCCTCGACGAAACCTAGGATTCTAGGTTGACCAGCAACCAATGACGACAAGACTTCGTCCCTAAAAACAAAAATAAAAAAATAAAAACAAAAAAAAAATAAAGGTTCTCGCCACGGACCCAGAACGTAAGAACGGCCCTTCCGCTTCTTAGCGCAAAGTTCGCTCGACAACCTCGCCACCGGGCCTGGGCCATCCCTGCGCCCGTTCACGTCCATGGACTAGACGTGCCGTGCCCGCAACACACGTCTCTTCCTTTGGTCGAGCCTCTCACCCACACGCACCTCTTTTCCGGCACTTAACCACAGAGAGGGCTTGCATCAACAGGTTCATAATGATCTGGCAGATCATTCGAGTTCTTTAGCATATCGAGATGCGCATGAAGTTCTATGACTTTTACAGATGTGCAGTGCCCTTCTATGACTCGTACAATTGCGCACTATAGTTATATTGCAGAAAGGGCTATTTATTTAAGTCTTGCAGTATATACTGCTGCGTAGTGCAGTTGCATGACACTTGCGGATGCGCAGTAGACTTATAAGGCGCATTAGGGTGCATTTTTTATGTATGTGGTACCTGGTATATGCCTGTAGAGTTATACACAGTATAACTCAGCAGTAGTATACACATACGTCTACACAGTGTAATTGTACGACGATGTACATGATATTGTACATGATAGTGTCCAGTCCAGTTATATGGTACTGTGCAGTAAATTTCTACGACACTAAAGAATGCACAGTCATCTTATATGAATCGTTCTTATGTGCACTATAGTTATATACTATATATGGTTGTGAATTAGAGTTTTGTAGTGTATAGTATTGCGCAGTGTATTAATAGAATGCGAAGGATGCGCAGTATATCTCTATCATACTAAGGGCTGTATAGTACCCTCAGTGTCGTATAACTCCATAGCGCAACTTGATGTGATTGAAAAATTTTTTCGCGCAACCCTTTATACTATATAAGTATACTGCGCAACCGCATTTACCATATAAGTCGACTGCGCGCCCCTATGTTCCGTAAAACTTCACTACGCTGCCGTATATACTGTCGAAGTTTTTGACGCGACCCTGCGTAGTACATGAGTGTATTGCGCATCTGCATGCACCATAGAAGTCTACAAGGCACTATTAAGTGTTGTATAACTAAATGCCGTAATACTGCACTGCACAGTCTTACCTGATAAATAATTCTACTGCGCAGCTCAAGTATTGCCAACATGTGCTGTTTACCTTTATATGTCTCACAAGTCTTCTGCAAATCCGCGTATGTCATAGAACGGCACTGCGCATGTGCATGTGCTCAAAAACTTTTGTATACATCCTTAATATTACGGACCTGTACTGTGCACCCATATGCCCCTCATAGGTCTACTGTGCATCCGCAAATCTCTTATAACATCACTGATCAACCTAATGTTTAAAATAACATGACATTATAGCAAGAGTATTATAAGCTGCGCAGCTGCACACCTTTATATGCTTTATAATCCTACCGTGCAATCGTAAGTATCGTAAAAATGCACTGCGCGGAGACATGTGCAGCAGAAACATACTGCGTAACCAGAGTATCACGGACATTTATTGCTCGCCCTTATGTGCGTTATAAGCCTACTGCGCATCAGGAAGTGTCGTGTAACCGCGCTGCGCAGACGCATGTACTAAAAAAATTCTACTGTGCACCTTAGTGCCACAGACCTGTACAATGAACCCTAATGCGTCTTCTCAGCCTGCTGTGCATCCGCAAGTAGCGTACAAATTCATTGCGTGGGCAGAGTAGCGCGGACCAGCACTGCGTACCCTTAAATGCCTTATAAGTCTACTGCGCATCCAAAGGTGTCGTAGAAGTGCACTATCTAGCACTATGTACTGCAAAATTTTACTTCACGGCCCTGTGTACCAGCGAACTGTAATGCAAATGCGTATTTGTCATTTAAGACCACTGCGCATCCCTATGTCAGTCATAACTGTGCTACACAGCCTCCAGTATATGACAAGTATACTGCGCAGCCTCGCGAACCAGAGAAGTTCACTGCGCGGCCATACGTACAGTAGAACTTGACTGCGCAGCCCTCTTTCTGACTCTCTTCACTTTTCCACACCCACACACTCCACTTAACTCTTCTCCACGCTAATGCACTCCTGCCTTGCAAAGCACTTTTGGTAAGTCTCAAACTAATTCTAGAGTAATTGAAATTACTTTAACTGTGCAATTGAAATAAATTAATGATTAGACTTTGCGTGATTGGCAGAAAATACAAATGATTTTCAAATGATTTATAATTTTATTTAGTTACACTAGAACAAATGTCATTTCTTACAAATGTAATTTAATTACACTGGAGTAAAATACATGTAATTTGTCACTTGCATTTGAAATACTTTGTGCCTAACTCTTTTTAGGACGTCAACCTAACCTGGAAAACGAAAAATGATTTTCAAAAACACTGATCATTTGATTCAGTAACCAGGAACGGATTTTCGTGCATAATTGAAATTTTTATTTTTAAATAAGGAATTTTCGCAAAGAATGATAATTTGACTTGTGAAAGGGAATTTTTGACAGGGAAACGTAATTTTAGAAATTAATTTTAATCGTAATTGTTTTCAAACGTGAACCTTCTAACTGACGATACATGTGAAAAAAACCTAAAAAAAACCCGCAGATTTGATAGCACAACCTAAGCGTTTCTAAGAGATTTTAAATTTAACAATAAAACAATATTTAATTAATACCAACTTATGTCATCTCTCTCGAACTTGTCGCACTCGACAAAATCCACAAAAACAGCTTTTCACTTGGACTGATCGACAGTACAATAAACTCACCAGCTCACAATCGAGCTTGCTTCCTCACCAGAAAACTGAATTCATTCACAGAAAAATCTATCACACGCTTCCAAAACTCTTTTAAATTTTTAAAGAAAATACAATAAATTTACATTCAATCTCAAGACATCCTAGTGAGTTTCGAGATAGCTTCTCTCGTTACAAAAGTACCAATATCTAATACAATCTATATTATTAAATCCTTTGTAAACTTTCCTTCCAATCTCATACGTATGATAGAGCACTGTCTCAATTATACTCACTTCTCTTTAAAAAACTAATTCTAAAAACAAACCTCAGAAGCAGCAATGGGATCTTCAGTCTCACATGTAACAGCCAACATCTTCATGGAATATCTAGAAACTAAAATCTTAAACCAATCCCGGCTTACAACGGAATTCTAGTGTCATTAAGTTGTCGACAGTTTTGTCATCCTGAGACATGGACTAAAAGAACTACACAAGTTCTTTGATTTTATTAATTGACTACACCCTTATATCCAGTACACACCTGAAATTGAAAAAAAAGGAAAATACCTTTTCTTGGACGTACAAGTTTATAAATGATTCGATAACACATTAGGATATGAAGTTTACAGAAAAACCACCTGATACAAGCATATACCTAAATGCCTTCTGCCGCCACCACCACCCATCTTAAAAGCAATCGGCCATTAACTTTTTTTTAATACAGAGCTATTGGAATAATATGTAAAGATAACTTACAAAAAGGATTACAAAACGTTAAACAAAGCATAATACAGAACGATTACGCAAACAAATAAAGTGATAAGGCAATAAAAAAATATAATAAAAATAACAAGCCAGCACAGCCTACCAAAGCAAAAGTGAGAAAAAGGACCACCATTTTACCCTATATCTAAGGTGTCAAGGAACAAATATAAAGAATTTTCAAGAAACACAACATTCAAACTATATTTAAGCCACCTCCGAAAGTAGGGCAGCTTCCGAAAAACGCTAAAGATAAAAAGGCAACTTGCAGTGATCCATGGGTATATTAAAGCACTTGATCTTGCGGCAAAGTCTATATTGAAGAAACCAGAAGAGTGGTAAGCCAACGTGTAAAGGAACATATAAGTAAATTCAGGCTAGAACATTTCACGCAATCAGCACAAGCTTAGCATCATATCAAAACAGGACACAGCATTTCATTTGGCAAAACAACCTTCATCACAAAAACATACAGGATTAAAAAAAAAATATAAAGAAGCAATTGAAATCTAAAAACACCCTGATATCATAAATAGTGACAATAGATATAATATAAATACGATTTGGTTTTTATTCTAGGTTTAAAAAAAATACTTAAAAAAGCCAAACAGGTTCGTCGAGCTTCCACAGTGGGTCACTCTGGCCAATCACCGACATCGTAGAGAGTATATGTAAGAACGACATAATCTGGAAGTTCAGTTTTAAGTTAGCCCTGAAACAGTAAGCTGCAATGTTCACGAAATGTTAACATACGCGCCTACACACGCACCGTGCGTTTGGGCGAGTTTTTATGCGGGCCACGTACAGGTAAACCTACTTTACAGTTCCCAGATTTGTCGGGCAAGCTGATGAGTTATCTGAGAATTTTTTTCTAATAACTCGTAATATTTTATGACTATTCTCGTAAAAAAAAGTAATAAACAGTTTTAGAATTTCCACATCAAGTTTATCAATTCTTCCTCAAAGTTCGCAGGCTGTTCACGAAAATATATCAGTATACGATTAATTTTTTTCATATTCAAGACCTAGCTACTAGTTAGCGATTTTCTCAAGGACAAAGTTTTCCTGCGTATGCCTGTACCTAGTCAATAAGGAAGCGTCCCGCCATCGCGAGATGTTGAAAAGGTGTAGAGGCTTAAGCAAAATTAAGAGTGGTGACCCATGTATATTCCAAAAATAAGGGTATATTTTGGGATTTTTTGGGCATGAAGAGTTCAAAGGATCTTCATAAGAGTGCTGTGGTTTATCGAGGCACTTTTAAACTACAAAATAAATTTTTTTCTTCCTCAAAAATTTATAAAATTTTTAATTATAAGGGCACATGTCCAACATGTTTAGCCGGAAGATGCGCCATTGCCGGCACTCCAATTGTCGCAGATTCGTATGAAAAAAAACAGAGTAGTTTTTTGAAGTTTATATTCATAGTTCCTTTGTGAACCAAAAAAAGTTACAAAATAATCCAATTTGACAGAATGGCGGCGGTAGCAACAAAATTTGGATTTTTATACAAAAATAATAATTGATCTTGATTAGATTTAGACAAAAAGCTTATGCCATTTTTTATGAAATCTGATAAAAGTCCTTCATATGTATTACATTTTCATAACCCTATAAAATCTTTTTAAATTTATTGAAAGCCGGTAATTTTTAGTAAAATCATTGTATTTTGTGAAATAACAATAAATATGAAATCCATTTAAATGCCTTTGGATGCTTTAAAATTCCATTATCTGTTTAGAAAACTCGAAATCTTTGAAATATTGTAGAATAGGTAAATGTAAAAGGAAACGAGGAAACGGGTAAATTCACAGTGAGAGGAGAAGGCTCTAGTTCTGAATTAAAAGATAAAATTTTCAAGTTAATTACAATTTTAAATTGGAATAAAGGATTTTTCTAAATAATTACAGTTTACTTGTCACAGTTACTTGTAACAAAAGAGAGGCGGTGATGTTCATGCCGCCCTGCCTGTTTATGTTCAGATTCTCCTGAAATGGGATCAAGGCCACTGGAAGCCATAACCGAAATCGTTCTTTTTCAGGAGCTAAGTGTAATTATAATTTTGACATAAAAAATTAATTTTTACACAGCGCAGAAAACTTATAATATAATGAAAGTAATATATTCTTTAATAATTAAATGTTTATAGTCGCATCAAGTGCTAGCATTATTAGTGACTGCACTATAAGGTTCATTATGAACTTTATGGTATCTGTGGGGTAGTATATTGAAAGACGAAAGCAAACCTTAATGAAAGTACATTCAGCTTCGCTTTCTTTCCAGGGAAATGAATCCGCGCCAGCGTAGCTACCAAGGCTGAAGTGTTGTGATATAGAAAAGAATTATATTTTCATCATTTCAGTAGAAAAAGCAATTCTTTACTGCGTATTTGCTATGTCACAACGCTAACAGTTTACAAAAAATCTGAATCTGAAATTAAAAAATTTCGGCTTATATTTGAAATTTTAAAACTACGCCTCCCGACTCTAGGAAGTGGGATATAAGGTTAATTTTTGCTTGGTCGCTTTTCCCTTTTGAAAATAAAAAGTTTTCATGAAAGACATTTTTTTCGCTTAATGTGTGATTCTTGAGATATTTCGATGTCTCAAGATATACATACATATATATATATATATATATATATATATTTAAATTTAAACGACAGTTTGCTTTTTAACGTAATACATTATATAAATTGTGGTATCAGTTTTTATGAATTTAGTTGTTTTATTTTTTTTATAGTCACTGAAATTAAATGTAGATACCTGAGCAGCACATGGCTGAGTTGACCCTTCTTATCTATAAGATAACGACTACAAGTTACACTATATAACCTGGTAAAGAACCAGAACATTCATTACTTAAATTTTGAATTAAATTCTCCATAAAAATTAATTATTATCTTTTCTGCTTATTAGAAAATATGAAAATTGTTTCTTTTCTCGTCTTGTACTCACTGGTTATCCTGAATTCTATTGGTAAATATAAAAAAATACTTTATTTATAATTTTAGGTACATTCGTTTACGCTATACCCAAATCAGAATTTATTCACTTTAATCTTCATTTCATCCTGATTTTTACTATACTTAATTTAATTTTATCCGAAATGAGTACAATTTTTTTTAGGATTTAACACAAAAGAATACAAAATGTGTTTTCGAAAAATGGAATTAAAAAAAGTGTACTTTTTATCACGGGATTCGTGACATATGTGCGTGTACACTTATGGTACACTTTTACGGGGTCATACACAAACTGCGTAAGACGATTTTGGGGTAAACAGGTTTATGAAAATTACACTGTGCCTGATATGGAGAGGACTGCAAACATAGGTTCGCAACTGTGGTGTGAGTTGACAAGCACAGCTCGGCTCTAACTGCTCTTTCTGCTAGGCCGAAGCTTCCTCGTACGTGAAGTCGAGTTGCGATCGTCGGCTAACTTCACTGTTGCGCTGATCAACTTTCTAATGAAAATGTTAAAAAATTATACAAATAAAGTAGTTCTTCGGAAAGACCTTAAAACTTCTTGGATGACCTGCACTTAATTGTTTGAAAACAGTTCTGCGTGTCCACCAAATATGGAGTTAATACCTTCTCAGTTATAAAAATTAATTTCATTCCGAAAAAAAAAATGTATCACGAAGAAATTAATTTTCAGCTAAAACGTGGTATCTTCAAGGAAAAAAATTAATTTTTGACAAAGCAGTACACATTTTAACATTTGCATTTACAACTAAAAAGCTTAAATTTTAGGCGTGAAGGACAAATGTTTAACAAACTAGTTGAATTTTACACAACATAATTCAATATTCAACAACATAGTTCAATATTTAACAAAAATTATGAATTTTTTAAAAAGAAAATTCAAAATAAAATAAATTTAAAAAATAAATCAAAAAGTAATTCAACTATAAAAAATCAATAGAAAATGCTTCTTGGCAGTATAAAGTAATTTTTAAACGGCCCCTTTGCTGTTCAGAAAAGAAGCAGATGCTTGAAAAAAAGACACAAGGAAAATAAAACCTCTGTTTCTTGTTGCAGAGTTCAGCATACAGTACGAGCGTTCACCTACTGGTGACTTTCTTCCTGGTGTTCCTCGTGGCAGACCTTCTCTTGATTTGTCTCTTTCTCTTGACATACCTCATTCGAGTCCTTCGGATAGATCTTCTCCTCCTGTCGATCCTTCTCTTCGTGCCAGGTCCAGGTCTCCTCCTGCCCATCTTCTTATTCGTGACAGGTCCAGGTCTCCTCCTGACAATCCTCCTGGTAGTGAGAGGTTCGGGTTTCCTTCTGGCCATCGTTCTAATTTTCGCCTTGGGGGACTAACAATTGAACAACTTAGATCTATTCGGCTTATTCCTCACAAGAATCCAAACCGGCGATTCGAAATTCGAGCATACACTTTTCCTCGCGCTGCGCAAATCCAAGTGAGAGAAATATATCAGGTCCTTAAGCCCATATCAGACGAAGAACAAACTGTATTATCAACGTCCAGTGGCGAAGTCTTTGCAATATTCTCGCGACATAATACAGCTCTTCGCGGAATGTACATAAAAGAAAGAGGATCTGGAGTACGTGTGAAAATAAACATGAACAGCGGAAGAGTTGATTGGATGACCGCAGGAGAATTCGAGGAATCACCTTTAGGCAAAGATAACCTAATCTCGAGGAATTTTGAAATAATAATGGTAGACTAAATTCACCAACGACGTTAGATAGCAAGTAACTGGTGATTAAGACCTCCGAAGACTTTTTAAGCAAGTTCAAAATTTAAATTTTAAAAGTACATCAGCATTGCCGCAAAACTTCATATTAAAAAATACTTTTTCTTTTTCCTAATTTTGTTACCAATTGTTTATTTTCCCTGGCCATTAATATTCAAAAACCAGCAAATTAATCTTGCAGAATTTTTCACACGGAATCTCTTTTGAATAAAACAATTTCTACTTGAAATTTGAAATTTACTTATTTATATGATACAAGTACAGTGAAATTTTTAACGAAAAGATGAATTTTTAACTAATAAAAATAGTTGAGATTTTATCAACAAAAAAAGTTATTTCAAAAGGTAAGTTTAATTCTCAACCAAAAAGATAAATGTTTAACTAAACTGATAATACATTTAATTTCAAAGGATCTATCTTCCTAAAAATGTAGGTAAAATTATTTCATTTTGTACAAAATATATAAATTTGTATTATAATAGTTGAATTTTAAACTAAATAGATTAATTTTTAATCGAAAAATGTGACCCTCATCAAAGATAGGGCTGTGAGCAGCTAAACGTAAATTTTAGAGAAGCAAGAAAAGTGTCGACAAGCAAATAGGACCCGTCCAATCGCTAATTGAACGAATCTTATTTTTCAAAAAATATAACATACAAAATTTCTCTGATTTCGACAATTTAAAGAGCCAGTTGTAATTGATAAAAAATGCTCATAATCATAAAAACGCTTTTTGGATGCTTGAGGCTCTTTCTTCAGAGCCATCAAAAATATTAATTCTCTATTGTGAAAAATCTCTGCCTCTTTTTTACTTTTCCCCTTTCTTCTTTCTTATTCTCTGTTAACCCTTCACCCTTTTACCCTTTCGCTTTTCCCTTTCCTACGTCTCCTTTTTTCTTTTCCTCTTGCGCCTTTCCTCTTTTCGTCTTTCGCCTTCCCTCTTTCCTTATTTCCCTTTCTTCCTTTACCCATTTTCTATTTTCCTCTTTTCTTTTTTCTTTACTTTTTTCCTCTGATTTTTCTTTTCCCTTTCTTTGTCTCCGTTTATGCTTTGCCTTGCCCCTTTTACTTTCCCTCTGTCCCCTTTTATTTTTTTCATTTTCACGTTTTCCTTTTTGTCTTTAACCTTTCACCTTTTACATTTTCCCTTTTCCTCTTTTTCCCTCTTCTTTTTACACATCTTTTTTTTTGTTTTATACATTTTTTGGATGAAACTCTGAGCTCTATAAGTAAAGCAAATCCGTGATAACTTGAATGACACACGATAGATAGTGACGTCAGCGTTACATATTTTTCTTTTGGATTTTTAACAGGACCTCCCTGCCTAAAACATTTTCGTGTTAAAAACAAATTTTGCACTAAATTTTATTTAAGATTTAAGCTTATGCTGAGACAGTATAAAACCACAATGTGACTTTATGGGGGTTGCTGTGAATCAACCCTAGCATAATGGGATTAAACAATCTTCAGCCAAAGAGAAAAACATGTAATATAATGTATTCTGAGTATCCAATTTCTTAAACATTCGACTAAATATGTTGAACGATGGATTTCATCTTTCGAATTCTTTTATATATTTTTAGAGTGTCTGCATGACCAAGAAATCGGGAAATAACTATGAAAAAACTGGGAATTTTATTCAGTAACCGGAACTTTTTTCTAGAATGTACTAACACACAAGTCTGAAGTGTAATTCTGAGTTGGCAAAGCGAAATAATTGAACAATTATAAAAGAATAGGACACAAAATTTCTAGTTAAGAATTATAATTTTCAGTTTGAGACATAGAATTTAGTAAAGAAATATAATTTTAATAATTAGGACAGAGAGCTTCCATAAATAATTATGATTTTGACCTTGCAACCAGAAATATCATGAAGAATTATGATTATTACTTTGAAGAATTTATTTCGGTCATGGTACGAAAATTTTATAAAATAATAAATATGATATAATCTTGACTTAAAACAAAATATTTTTGTGAAAAATTATAAATTTTATTTTTGAACAAGGAATTTCAGCAAAGAATTATAATTTAACTTGGAAAAAAAAGTTTTTGACACGAAACCCAAATTTGAAAATGAATTTTAATTCAGATTGTTTTATATCTCGTCTTATTCTTCGCTATTATCACGGCCAGTGAATGTAGTAGTTTGTTAAAATCTTACGGTTTCTTATGAGGATCGGACTAGAAAATTTCACCTGAGAAAAAATGTTAAGTTAAAAAATATCAAGAACTAAAGATATTACCACTTAGAGGAATGTTTAGCAGAAATTTGATCTGTTCGACTAAAAGTGAATTTCTTCTTGAATAAAATACGTAATTTATTGCACTTTTAGTTTTGTAATAATTACAGAACGAATGAGCGAAACTGTCATTTAAGTTGACAAGCAAAGCTCGGCTCTCATATGCGAAGAACCCTGGTTTGACCAGTGGCAAGCGTGCGCACCCACACTGTGCACGCAAGTTGCTTCGCGTTTCCCACTCTGTCAAATCGACTATTCTCCGCATGTGAGAGCTGAGCTCTGCTCGTCAACAAGCATTGCAGTTCCGTTAACCCGATCTCTAGTGATCATGTAAAAAAATTCAACAAATTTGTTCATCTTTCTGAAAGAGTTTTAAAATTGTTCAGAAATGTTTCTATGTGTTTTTAAAAAATGAAATTAATAAATTTCAGGTTAACAAAATTTTTTAAACGGATTCTTTTCTCACTATAAGAAAAAAGTATCCTGGATAAGAATACGCAAGAAAAATTGAAGCTCTAATTCTTGTTGCAGATAATATCTTACAGTATGAGCGTTCACCTAATAGATATTCTATTTCTGGTGTTCCTTGCGGCTGACCTTTTCATTATCTTGACCTGTCTCTTTCTCGTGTCACACCTTATTCATCGTCTTTTACAGTCAGGCGTTCTTGCTGACGATTGAATTTTGAACTAAGATTTTAAGTGAAAGTATTTAATTTTAAAAAAAAATTATTAACTAGTTGAATTTTCAACTAAAAAAGATGAATGTTCAACTCGAAAATATTAATTTTCTACCAAAAATGCGAATTTTCAACAAAATGTTCTTCAAGTTCTGAGCTCGTGGTGAGTCCAGAGAATTTCATGCAACCAAAAAATTAGCGTGTGAAACAAAGGCACTAATATCTTTCGGACGAAAAAAATTATTACAAATGAATTAACAAAAATCTATGATGGTTTTAATTTGTGACCAGTCACAGAGGTTCCTTTTTGACTCCCACGAGACGGTGGAGAGATTAAGAGGATTGACCAACATTATTACTGTAAGCAGTCACCGAAGAGCCTTTCCAACCCCTACTAGACGTTGTAAGGGGAAAAATTTAACCGAAATTGTTTCTGATGAGCCACAGAAGCGTCAACTTCCCCCAAGCTTGAATATGTACTTTTATTCCGAAGATGCACATGCCAAACTGCTTAAAAATCTACAAATAGCTCAATGACAGGCGATTTAAATGGGCCCAGGAAAGTTTTGAAGGCCTCAGACAAAAAAGTAAACCAATTTTTCGCAAATTTACTTCTCCAGGAGAACAGCTACTCCTTTTTTGTGCCCTAAAAAATAAGATATAAAAGAAAATTCCTTTAAAAATTATACAAGGAAAAAGCTTTATTGAACTGTGCTTTTGACAGCATACCTGTGTTGCTAACAGTTGTGTCTTAGTATGTTGCGTATAATTTTTTCACTAGCTTCAATTTTTTTTAGCGTATTCTCTATGGCAGAAGCCTAAGCTAATCCAGTGCCTGAAATTAGTTTAGGAACTGACGAAAAGTGTTGCTCATCATGTCTTGACACTACAGCAGATAGCATATCCATATTTACATTTTTACGAAATTTCTTCATTTTATCTGGCATTAATTTACCATCCTAATGTACTCTTAGCAGCGCTTTAAGCTTTTTTTGAAAGTCAGCTTTTACATAATATGCTACGAATTTACGCACATCTTCTCGGCGATGTTTGATACTCTTTGGGTTACTAGCTAGTTCCTTCAGAATCACAATTCAAAGAAGACTTTTTGCAGCAGCATGAAAAATAAATCTAGCTGCTGTAACAGACGTTCCAGATCTATCTTGAGCACCTATCAGTCCCGGGAGTCTTATTAAGTTTTGGTCTCTTCATAAAAGGTAAAGCTGGAACACTGAAGTCGCTATCAGTATCTGAACTGTTCTTCCTCTTTCACTTTCGGAGGACTTTTGAATAGCTTTTCCTTCGCGTGATGCCCTTTCCTGACCCTCTAAAACCTGTCTTTTTAGTGCTTGGCTAGCCCGTATAGTTTTCTTCTTTTGTTTTTATATTGCAGGTCATAGCTGCTTTACCCATACTACCTTTCCAATGTTTTTTTCGTTGCGCTACTGAAAAAGGTTTGTCTTTCTCTATTTCCATTATTTAGATAATTTTAAAAAGTAATATCAAATAGTTCCTCCAGTTGGTCCTCAAAATCACTTTTTTTCTTTTCCTGAGCAGCACCTTTCCTAGACTCCGACTTTTTTTTCAGTTCACGCCATGCGTGAACTGCATTTTTCTAGAATTTAAGAATTTCCTTAAAGCCTACATGTGCACTTTTATGCTTGAAATGTTGCCAGACACAATAATTGTGTATGAATAACCCGAATGCTTGCTTTCTTTATGAAAGTTTGCTTCCTGTAATAGTAGTAATAGGCACACACAGTAAAAAAAATCGTCCTGTTGCACTATTGCCCTGACTGAAACTTTTTTTTTTTAATAATGGGCGGCATGATTAGTACAATTGAGTAAGAGTATGTTCCCCTTAAATGACACTGGAGGTCCATTGGACCCCAGACCATTGTTGAACGAATATAAAACTATGATGCACGTGGAATTAGGATCTGTCGCTCCATCTAGCGTTAGTTAAGATGTCAAGCTATATGCTAGAAACGGACCTGCCGGTCAGTGTAGCCTTAGCTGCTTTGGAGTGCGCTTCAAAAATAGGCTGGGGTCCAAAGTACCCGGTGTGTCAGCAGTGTACATTTTTATGGGAAAAAAGTGAAAATTTATTCAAGTGTATTCTTCATAGATCGTGAATATAAATCGTCAGTATTATTGTTATAGTGAAGAGAAAAAATTTTATCTGTGCATTAAGTGTGTTTTTTTAATAAATAGGGCAAGAAGTACGGCCTATAATTTGCGAAGCCGCAGCGTCAGAGATCAGCTGCAAGAAGATGACATCGATGAAGAAGCGATTGATAGAGAGTCTTCAGGCGAGGAAGATAACGTAAAAGACGATGATTATCATCCGACTGATTCCGGTTCTGAGGCCGAGAATGAAGGATACAGCGAAGAAATTGAAAATGCCTCTTTGCAGCAACGTCTTTTAGAAAAAAGAGCGGCTGCTTTTGAACGAGGCAGAGGACGACCATCTACGCGTTTAAGAGGAAAAGATAATTACGAATGAAGTACGAAAGTTCCTGAACGGACCTCAGGTAAGAACATGTGTTCTTATAAATTCAGTTTCTGGAAATTTCTCTTAGCGTCTACAACCACGGTGTTTCTACTTTCCCTCGCTCTTGTAGATTAAGAGAGAAAAGGACAGAGAGAGAGAGAGAGAGCACGGGAGAAGAATATAGGGGAAAGTGTGCGAGGGAAAGAGAGGGGCAGGGGGAGAAGAAGCAACCCTGGCATATGATAATATAGGAAACCTAAATACCGATCAATGAGAAATTATCATAGATAAGGAATATACCGATCTATGATATGTTATCGTAAATCGATATTCGTAAATTATCATCGCTAATGATAATTTTTTTTCAGAGCGATTTTCGTTATCTAAAGAGCGAGTTCCTGGTCCAGCTGGTCCAGCTGCTGGCTTGATGTCTTTTCAAGAGTTATGGGAGGTTCTATTCACAGAAGAAATGTTTGAATTGATAGATGACCATACCAACACCGAAATTGAAAATACTTGTGCCAAGATGATTGCAGAAAATATTCAACTTCAAATATACCATCATCACACGGATTTTATTGAAACGAAAGCGTTCGTTGGATTTTTATATTACGCAGGAGCATGAAAATCGTCGAATGTTGACGTGCATGAACTTTAGAAAAATGAGTATCGTTTAACGGTGTTCCGTTGCGCTTTTGGAAGAAGCAGACTTACATTTCTTAGTATTTGTCTAAGATTTGATAATAAAGAAACTAGAGATCCAAGTGACAGATTTTCACCTATGAGAGAACTTTGGAATAAATTCATAACAAATTGTCAGAATTGTTATAATATGTCCAGTATGTTCACTGTTGATGAACAACTCTTGAGTTTCCGTGGGCGGCGTTTATTTAGAATATACATGAAATCCAAGCTGGATAAGTACGGCAATAAGCTCATCACACTCAATGATGCCTCTACCAGTTACTTATATTTTGCCATTCCATACTTGGGAAAAATACCGCTTACAGATAAACTTCCAGAAGAAACTATACCAGAGTACTATTTTAGGAAAGTAACTGAACCTATACATGGATCTGAACGTTCTGTAACTCAAGATAATGGGTTTACGAGCGTCAAACTATTAGAGCGTTTTTTGGAAGTTTCATACAAACTGTATCTAACAGGTACAATCAGAAAAAACAGACGAGAAATTCCAGCAGAAATGACAATTGCATCAAAAACTGTGCCAGATACCAAGTTTTGTTTTTCTCCAAAAGTTGCCTTATTGTCGTTTACACCAAAGAAAAATAAGAAAGTGTTGATGGCTTCCACATACCTAAAATCAACTGAAATCACTGATGGAAAGCCAAACACTATCTTACATTATAATAAAACCAAGGGTGGAACGGATGTATTCGATCAACTCTATCACGCATTTACGGTATCGAGGAGAACAAACCGCTGTCCAGTGCGTCATTTCTACGGCATGTTGGATCAATCAGCTGTGAATGCAAGAGTATTATTAAAGTGCATTTTCTTGAATTTGAATATTTAACGAAAGGTGAAAGCAAACGAATGCTTGAAAAGCTTGGCTTTGCACTTACTAACGCCTCATCTACGAACACGAATGAATAATCCCACTTTCCGCATTCCTCTACGTATGGGCATAAAAACTATTTTAAATATTGATCAACCAGCAAACATATCAGATGAAAGGTCTAAATTGGTCAGTAAAGTGAGATGTTCAATGTGCCCTCGATCAAGCGACAAGAAGACACGACTACAGTGCCCTAGCTGCCAAAGGCCAATGTGCGATCTTCACCGCGCTTACATATGCAATGAATGTGCAGGAGAAGAATAATAAAACTGATCACTTGTGATAACAATTTTTTTTATATAACTACAACACTT
>JAUELO010000227.1:4440880-4452818 GCA_032357855.1 Amphibolips quercusostensackenii | reverse complement strand
TTAACACTTAACTATGTTTGACGTCACCCCAGTTGTGACATTACCACATGTGCCGCACTATATTTCCAGGTTATACTACATTATTAGGCTGCCCCCTACTTCTGCTCACGTCTTCTACTACTTTCATCTATCCACCGATAATACCTTCACTGCATTCTACCATATCTGGCCCTTTTTACTGCTCAGCTTTTTCTCCAACGCAGCGTAAAGGAAATATATGTCTATAGTCTGTTCAGTGAGAGAATGATTAACAGAAACGACGAATTTTCGTTCATTTCGCGCAGACTGTCATGAAGGTGTGGTTTACATATTTTCAATTCTGGGAAAATGTATGGCCCTCTCGTAAATTTTACGGCCAAAGATCCCGAAAAGAGCAGACCCACACAGATGTTGTCAAATCTTCGATTTGAAACTAATTTTTACATTAAACTGCATTTTAAATTGTGCACTTTTTTAGGCTAATAATATATGCCTGAAATCGCAAAAATCTGTAGATTCCCAAAATCACGTTTTTAAATGTCTATTTGTAAAATTACGCGATATCATATTTTGAAAAGGCACCCCTGCTGCAAAAGGATCTGGGTTGCAAGTGTTTGACCTGTCTTTTCTTCGAAAGTTCATCATTCTTAGATTTATGCTCGTTGAAAAAACTTCAAATGTCTGTTTAACATTTTTTTAGTAGCATGACTTGAAGCTATGGTTCATCAGCTATTAGATGAAGATTCAAAAAAAAAAATTTGTACACACCCTCTACAGCGTTTACTCCACCTTTTTTTGAAAAAAAACTGCGCGACGTTGGTCATTCTCTCACTGAACAGAGTATAGGTCTATAGTACCGGTTCATGAAAAAAAAATGGATCCAATCTAAAACGCCTAGAATCAATTAAGCAACTATCCAGAAAAGTTTTCTTATACCTTACATTAAAGAATTGAAACAATTTATAAACAAAAACCATTTTTTAATAGAATTCATGAAAATAACAAATAAATTTTTACCTTATTAACAAACATTAAAAACAATTATCCCCAGCAGGTAGTTATGTTGAAAAAAATTGAATTTTTTGTACTGTCAATAATTATACGAAAACGTCACATGATTGTCATACACTGCCGTGCAAGACTTCTTAACCACCTCTTTTTTGATGACTGCTTAATTTTTTCGTATTTTAATTTTTCAGAGATAAAAAATTTCTTTGAAGGGTTAAATAGTTTTGAAATTCTGTATGAAATGAGCCTAGGATAAAGCCGATTTGTCTATTTTTCAGGTAGATATTGCAAAATTGGTAAAATTTCAATGTTTTTAAACATTTTTATTAATTTACCTAATAATCAATATTTTTAATGTTCTAAGGCTCATTTTAAAGCTATTTTTTCACAGTATTGTAACAACTTATAAGCATTAAACTAAAAGATTTTTTTACCACAGTGAAAAAAGTTAAAACTCTGACAAAAAACTTCAAAAAATTGTACTGTAATTGTATATATGTGAAACACATAACTACAAAGTTACTATAAAATTCCTTCAAAATACATATTTATTCAATTTTTATTCTGATTTGTTTGTAGATGAGATGTTTTAAAATATTCCCAACTTTTTTGTTATGAATTTATGTTCTTGCACTGTAATAGTAATTTTTTTTCAGATTCACGCTTATAAGTTTTTGCGATACTGTTTAGAAAAAGCTTTCAAATAAGCCTAAGAACGTTGGAAAATTTTGATTATCAGGGAAGTTATTTCAAAATTAAGAAACCAATAAAATTTATACTATTTTTGCAATATCTACCTGAAAAATAGACACATTAGGTTCATTCTGGGCTTATTTTATACAGAATTTTAAAAGCCTTCAAATCTTGAAAGAGAAATTTTTTATCTCTGACATAAATTAAATTAGAAGAAAATTAAGCAGTGATAAAAAACAGGTAGTCGAAAACTTCTGCACGGCAGTGTATTCATTCATTTAATAACCACTGACGATTGATCAAACAAATTTGATTAAAAAATGCACTGACTGCTAATTTTCAGATGCAAAAACTTGGTTTTTTCAATGTAATGAAGTGTTAATAACTAATTTTTGCAATTTTGGGTAGCTCGAATGGCAATCAACAATTTCGATTGTTAACAAATATTGTGTTTATAAATTCTTATTATCTCAGTCATTTATTTAAGAAAAAAATTGCATTTCTTAAGGGTATCAGCATACCTTTATTTAGTAATGACTGTGTGCTATCAGTCGATAACAATTGATAATTTTTTAAGCAAAATCAATTACAAGTACATTTTTTCGCAAGTTCTAAACATAAAAAGTTGGGGTTTTTAACGTGACTAGCAGTTGGCGGTTACGTGCATTTTAATCATCCTCAAGATACACGAAATTTTCGTTTGCAAATATATGAAAGGACAAAAATTTATCTAGAAGATTATAATTGACAAAAAGAATAGCGAAGCGTTTCCGAAGTTTCAAAAAAAGAGATTATAAAATTATTATTTACAGTTTTAACATTTAAAAACAAGTTTTTAAATTTATTATTAGCCTGAAAATGCATTTGTTTAGTAATTTTTTCCAAATGATTATCACTTCTTATTTACAGGTAGCACAGAGTAATTAGTAAACCACAGTCTGTTTATACTCTATAGGAACGCATTTTTTTTTTAAAGTGCTAAGATGATGAAAATTTGTTTATACAATAATTGCTAACAATAAAAATTATTGATTGTCACATAAGCTCGCTTGAAAGTTTGGAAAAAAGTTACATATTTTGCACTACATAATGTTAAAACAAACACGATTTTACCTCTAGTGTAATTCGTATAATTTTTAGCCGATTTGATTGAAAAATATAAATTTATTTGCAAATAATTACCTGCGATGGATAATTTTTCATTAAATGTGCTATAAAATAAAAGTATTTTTAGAAAACCAGTACCACTATGCTCTGTTGCTTGATATTTCCTAAAAAAATATATGGAATCAATACATATACTTTCTGCTAATAAAAATTGTTATTCAAGAATAAATTTCTCAACATCTTTAATGGTCTTAACCTTATTATTCTATAAAGCTGACATTTGCTACATTTTCAGTGTTTAAATGTATAATTTAGACTGATATCGTCGTTAAGTGATATAAAAGTAAAAATTTATTATGACCGAGAATAAACCAAGAACATTTTTATTGTTATGAATAATTGTTATAAACAATTTAATTTATTTTGCATTTTCATCCATTGAAAATTTTTTTTAAGAGTTACTTATTTTGATTTTTAAGAAATAATATCAGTAGTAATATTTTTCTATTGAACAACAATTATCATTCACAAAACTAACTTCACTTATGCCTAATATCGTATTCTTACCAATACTATGTTTCTTTTCAAGATTACCATCGCTTAACGGAAATTCTTTTTTTTGGTCAGAAAATCGAATAATTTGGTTTTAATCTTCTTTTTTAATTGAAAAAATATTTTTTGGATAAAAATTCAACTTGATTCTTCAAGACTTGTATTTTTGGTTTGTATGTATGTTTGGTTCCTAGTTGACATTTTTTGTTGAGTATCCATATTTTTGGTTTAAGATTTATCGTCTAAGGTGATAATTAATTTTGGACTTAAAAATAAACTTCTTTATTTTTAGTTGAGCATCCATCTTTTCTACTCGTAAATTCAAATATTGGATGAAAATTTATACATTTTTTTAGAATTTTTCTTTTTATGTATAAAGTTTATTATAGGCATCATCCAATATGTGCAATATTTGGAGCTTTGGGATAAATAAAGTTGGACAAATAAAGATCTGTTTTTTCAGGAATTTCTGTTAAATCTGTAAGTGTATGTTAATATAATTTGCTTAATAACGCAATTTCTATATGACAAACAGAGATACAAGGAAATAGAATAGAAAATTTATACAGAAAAAATGATGCAAGTTTGTCATGTATACCAGTAGATTACTTCACTCAATGACAAAACATGACTAAAGTAAAGAATTGTATTTTTAATTAATACGGCTTCACACGTTATGACATAGATTATTCGGTATTTTCAATGTTGCTTGAAATTTCACAGAAATGTTGAATATCTTTTAAAATCTCTTAAAATCGCTTGATACAATTGGAAATATTGTTAAATCCCTTAAAGTTCTTGAAATCTGTTAAAATTCTTAGATACCCGGCAAAATTACTGAAACGTTTTTAATTAAAAAAATGCTTAGATATCTAATAAAATCCTTTACACCTTCTAAAATTCCTTAATATTGCCTGTAATCATTAAAAATCCTGCAAAATTCTTTAACATCCTCTAGTTGTCTTTGAAATCAATTGACATAACTTAATATATTTAAAATCGTTTAACGCCGTTCTATATTATGCATATTTTTTGAAGTCGTTGAAATCTATAGAAACACCTAGTAATAGAATGTTATTATAAATCATCTTTTCCGAGGTACAAATATGTGCGAGACCCGGAACTAGACCGATATTTTCGAGTCTGGATCCAGCAGTTTATATTAGCAGACCTGATCCGATTTTTGTCTGGGTCTCTCAAATACCCGATCAAGCATTATTTGGATTAAGTCTGTAGTTGACCCGTCCGGAATAATTTGGACTAAAATTGTTTGTGATATACTAGACTCGGAGTTTGTTGGTTTGAATCTCTAGTAGATCCGACCCAGAAAATACCATATCCGAACGGATTTGTCCATCACTATTGATAACACTGCCCAAACTTGGTCGAATTTAAGAATTTGTGGGTATGTGGAGATGATTTCATGTGGTTTCGCATTTCCGTCTGCGCAGTAGACTTAAAATTTATAGTTGCGCACTAAATTAATGTGGCACATATAGATGCGCAGTAGACGCATATGGTATTGGTGGGTTTTCCGACAGAGTTATGTCACACTACCTGTTGCGCTGTAAAATGACGTGGTATATTTAGTTGAGCACAAAAGCTATATGTCACTATTGGCTGCATAGTAGACTTTTGTGGTATTTGTGGTTGCGTGCTTATGTTATGTTTCACTTGCGTATGCGCATTAGACTTATGTGGCACGAATCAGCCCTTCATGAGTGTAGTGCGCAGCTGCAAGCGCGACGCGCTTTTAGTGCGCAGGCTTCAGTATCGAACTATTTTATTGCACACAGTAAAAAAAATGTTAAAAATTATATAATAATCGATATCATTTTGATATGCAAGAAAAAAGATACCAAAGTAGCAAGCATCTTAACGGCCGGAATTAGTGATCGATTTTCGAGATCATAATAATCTGGTGTCATGTGTCAATTCAAGCCAAGATGGCCGACCTTCTTAGAGTAATTCAGCACTTTATACTGAAACTAAAAACTTGTTTTTGATAGATTCGAAATAAATTTCTATCAGAAATTTTTTCCATGGTTAAACACTTATTTTTGAACTAACAGCTAAAAGGGTCAATTTCTTTCAACCTGCCTTACAATATTGTTACAAGGGATTAATGGTATACCCACATACGATTGTTTACTTTCAGAAAATTTTAATCGTCCAATTCTTTTTGACCTGATTCGCTGGTTGAAACTCGCTCTCCTGCTAGTCTTTCACTTCGCGCTGGTTCCAGGTCTCCTCCTGACAAGCGTCGTTTTTCTGTCCTACCTGGATATGAACCTGAACAACTTAAGCTTATTCAGCTTATTTTCAACACGAAACTCCACCGGCAATACAAAATTTAAAGACACTTTTCCTGACAATAAATTAATTTTAGTGAAACAATGAATTACCCACATTGGGCCCATGACAACCGTCAAACAAAATGTTTTAGAAACATGTAATGGTGAGATATTGGAAAGGGTTATGGATTCGATAAATATTATTTCTGTGGACAATAAATAATTTAGCAAGTTATATTTGACTAAATTTACTATAATACTAGATTTTATACTGTTAAGAAATTTTTGCTTTCAATAACATATATTACAGTGGTTATCAAAAATTTTATTTAGCTTGACAAAAAAATTTTAGCATAAAATATTATTATTGAAATATAATGTGAAGTAATATTATATAATATTGACAAAGTTCTAAAGATCATATTATCATTAGAAAGAATTGAGTATGAAAATCTTCATTGTTATAACCAATTTCATTAAAATTTATTTCTCTCTAGACTGGAAAATTCTTTTTGATTAAAAATTTAACTATCTTGTTGAAAACCTGTCCTTCTGTTTTGCAAACTCATCACTCCTGTTGAATATCGTCTCTTCTTTGGTTACAAATGCAACCATTTAGTCAAACAATTATCTTTTTTGACAAAAACACAAGTACTTAATTCCGAGTTAAACTTTTTTTTTTAAATATATTTTTTTGGCTTAAAATCCGAATATTGCTAACCTAAAATCCATCCTCTGTGGTCGAAAATTCAACTACTACGTTGAAAATTACACAATTTGGAATAATTAATGTATTTTTTTAACTATGCCAAATAAGAAAATAGATAAAAAAATTAGAAATACACCCCCATTTACTTTATGATTAGAAGCGTAGTTCTTGTCTTACTTGTACCAAACAACATTAAAAATAAAAATATAAATTTTTGAACGAAAGACACAACCTGTGTAAAAAATAGAAAGACAGAAGTTGCCTACCTAAAAAAAGAGCCACAAATTTGTTATGGATCATTTTTTGATTGGATACGTAGTTTTTGTTTTGGTCGTGAAAAATGACATCACAGATAAGCAATTAAATTTTTTTTATGAAAGAGACAGCGTAAAAAGCAAGTTTAAATAACAAAATTGTTTTTAAAATAGATGTTTAAATTTTCTTTTAATTTTTTTTCCGAGACACGTGATGAGAATGCGATTTTTAAAGCCGAAGGAGCTTTGACGAAAAATAATTCACAATCAATAAATTTTATTTGTTGATGGTTTGACCTTCAAACGTATAAGTCCTATGCAAAAATGTAACGAAAGTGCAATGACCGAGCGCAATACGCGAGCTGAATTCATTATTGAGCGCGAAGCGCGAGATCCAACAAGTGCGCGCCTTAGGCGCGCTCAAACTTGCGTGCAAAGTGAGACACGCGCGCAATTTTTTTTAGATAAAATCGTACGATTTCTAACCTTTCATAAGAAACATTAAAATTTTACAACCTCTTTCACGCCCCTAAATCGTTCAAGGTAATTTGTGGTTAACCCCTCATTAGAAAAAGACTGGAATATTTAATTTCCTATAGGCATCATAAGCTGCGTTCAAAATGACAAAAAAACTTAACAAAGGATAGTGACATGCCTTTGTTAATTATTATCATTTTCAATTATTAAAAGAATTGAAAAGTGTTATCACAATAATCCATAATACAAATATGTGCAATAATTGAAGCCCTTGCAAAGATAAAGTTGGTCCAATAAAGATCTCTGTTTCTCGAATCGTTAATTAAACAGTCAACATAATATGTTGATATAATTTTGCACACGACGCAATTTGTTATGAGGCGTATAGGAATGTAAGGAAATAGAATAAAAATTATATATAAAACTTTATTGTGCGTCTGGAAGTCGAATAACGCTTGAAAAATTTCTTTTCTCGCTAAATTAGTATCATCTACTATCATCTTCTTTTAAAAAATGAAGATCACCGCCGGCATTCTATTTATCGCTTTTGCCGTCTTTCTTTGCTCTATTGGTAAATATATAGTAATATAATGTTATGTTTATTATTTGGATAAACTTAAAAAAAACTCGATAATTCTTTTCTATTTTTTTAAATATTTTTAATTTATATTCCTCATTTGGTTGAAAATGAACTATTTTATAATAAATTCAACAGTTTTTTAATATTTGATCCTTTTTTGTTAAAAAAACATTTTTCAATTTCAAATGCGGAAATTTGGTAAAATGTTGATCTATTTGACGGAAAATTCATTTGCGTTTTAGTTAAAAATAATTTTTTTAGTTGTAAAATTTAACTAAATTAAGGGCTAAAAGTTGAGACCCTTCACTTCTTTTGATTGCAACTCGCATTTGAGGTAAGGGCCCTTGACATTTAGCCCCAACTTTAGCTAATTGAAAATGCATCTATTTAAAAAATATCATTTCTTGAATTAAAAATGAATTTGTTTGTCTAAAAGTTTAATATTTTTTGGTTTTAAATACCTAATATTATGTTTGAAAATCACTATAACCCACCATTCTTATTCACTGGCAATCTAGAATAAAAACGCCATGTTTTATGAATAACTTTTCTTTGTTCGATAAAGTATGTATATTGTAACAAAATGCTCCAAAAAAAGATTTGAAAAAAATATTTTTTCAAATTTTAAAGGCCACGTGCCACATTGCTGGAATTTTTTAAGGCAAAGGCTTTATCTAACTTATCACCTTGGACGAATTTTAATCACGTAAAATTATTTCTTAAAAATATTTGCCAAAGAGATATTTCTATTGATTTACTTATTTATACATTACTGTATTCTCTGAGTTTTACGATTCACAATAATATGAATCTATAGGTTTACTTAACACATAAATGAGCTGAGGTTTTCAGGGTAAAATACATATACGCGTGCGTGAATTCAACTTCTCTTAAATGAATTTTGCAAGGCTAATTAAAAGTTTTCGGGGCCGCAAGAAGAAATTTCTTTATGCTCAAAACTTTAGTGGCTTTCTATATTATTTTTATTATTTATTGTCAGTTCGAAGTAAAGTGAAACAGATCATTTACGTTTTCTACAATAAAAAACAATTCAGGAATCTTCTAGAATTTCTTGTCAATTTTAGATTTCACAATGCAAGTGGATATTCAAGTATAATAATTTACGTTCAAAAAATATACTTGTATTTTTTTACGGTGCGGCGATTCACCGCAGCGGATCGTTGTCAGTCTGCAACTGAGCTGCATGAAATAAAATTAAATAATAAAATTGCGCCTTTTCATTTTATTTCACAGAAATATCATCAGGTGTGCAGTCTCCCAAAACAAGGGACTTACTGAAAAATTTTGGGACGAGTAACGAATATGCGAGTTATCAAGGTAACACCAGTACAAATAAAACTTTATAAATTAAGTGTTATTGAATAAACAGTTTTCATATATAATTTAGGAACTGTCAAAAATCTCTTAAATTATAAAATATTATAGACATATTCACAAATAGTATTTCATTTTCGTAGACAATTTCTTAATGCAGAGAAAAGGTAAAATTTTATTCGTCATCTGTTCTTATAAAAATAAATCTGTTATTTCATAATTAAAGAAAAGTTTCAATAGTATTTAAACTTAGTGCGAGACTTTGTGTGTCTTTCAATGCTTTTGAGTACAATAAAAATTTAATTTTTTTTGTACAAACGATACTTTATTAAAAAAAAATAAGATATACAAGTTAGTGTAGTCTGAAATTTGTTTATACTTCACAATAGAAACAAGCTAGGCCCCTCGACATATAATAAAATCGGGAAGTTACCTTGCGATTTTCGCACGCAAATTATACATTTTCATCCATAATCTTTCAGGTGATAATTCAAGGATTCAAATCTTACTTTGAATTAGCTTGAAAGTAATTTATAGCTGAAATTTTCGCTAGAGTTATTAACATATGTACGAACCATCGACTGAAACTGTGCGCGAATAAACATAAGTTATTTTAAACAATAATCTGGTATGAAATAGTAGGTATCCTTAAGCTTTTGTTGTAACAAAATTAGATAAAAACTTTGCAAAAATTTTAAAACTATGTTTTTTGATAACTGTTACATTAAAAATTACAAGTTTCAACACTATGAATGACAATGGCTTCAAACTTTCTTTGCAATATTGCTACGCAAGGTTTATAATATGCTAATATACGATTGTCTACTTTAAGGAAAATTTAATCCTCTGTATCTTGTTGCAGATTTGTGTTCCGAATGCGAGCCTTTACATCATGGCGACACTAGTACTTGTGTTTCTCGTTCTGACACTTCTTTTTTTTCTGACAAAGATTGCCCAGAAAAGACTCTTCCTACTCCCAGACTTTGTTCTTCGGTCAGGACTAATTCTGTTGCTGAGCCTTCTCTTCGTGCCAGGTCCAGGTCTCCTTCTGGCGGGCATCGTTCTTCACGGCTATTTGGATATAAACCTGAACATATTAAATATATTCGGCTTATTCCTAAAACAAATCCCCGTCAGCAATACGAAATTCAAAGATACATTTTTTCTGCTGATAAACAAATTAAACAGAAATTAAGACAAAATTGCCTTGGGCCCATGCCAACCGATGAGCAAACTGTTTTAGCAACATCTAATGGTGACATTGTAGCAACATTATATGGCAGTAGGTGGCTTCGTGGAATATTTATAACAAGATATCATCATGAAGTACGGGTAAAAATAAACATGTACAGTGGCAAAATTGAAGATCTGACGTCAGAAGAATGTGCAGAATTACCCCTAGGCTGCCGGTTCATAATCTCAAAGAATTTTAAACTAGTTATTGTAAAAGTTTAAGCTGCACAACATCAATTTAATATAAAAAGTATACAACTAGATTACAATACTCTTTGTGATTCGAAGCAGAATCAAAATTTAACATGTAACTGATAAGAACAATTAAGAGTTAATGTGTTATGCCTCTCAAGGTGTCAATCTTTTTTCAAAACACAAGTCTTTATTTAAACATAAAAAAAGTTTTTTTATCAATAGATATATAGATCATCAATAAATAATCATATTTTATCAAACCTCAACATTTATTTTATAAAAAAAAATTTCTTGAGTTGAAGACATTTCTAAATACGTCTATTCAGATATTTTTTTATTTTTAGTACATTTCTGTGATTTAAGTTATCCTCTTTTTTAGTGTAAGGTTCACGATTTATGGTTTTTGTATCACGCATAACACTTTAAGAAAGTAAAATCTTCTATAACATAAACACAAGACATTTTACCATTTATTTTTTTATACAAATATAGTTGAGCAACTAATTTTACATTCATTAATCATATTTCATGAACATAATTTTATAAATATGGCGGATATAATTTTAATTTCAAATCATGTTAATATTCATTAATACCTATTACGTTTTAAAGCTTTTTAATCTCAGAACTTGAGATGTAGATGTATTTTGACCATCTATGTTAATTCACAATTTGTCAGTTGTTTTTTTCCTAGATTCATTTGGGGGTTTGTGTTGATGTTAGTTTTATCCTGTTCTTATTGTTCTCATTATTCCATTAAAGCATTTGAATGTCTGGCGTCCAAAACGGGGTAACTCTCAAAATTTTCGAAGTGCATTTTTCCACTTTTTATTTATCTGAAGAAATCCTTATTTATAGTATTTTAAAAAAATCCCGAATTTATTTTAGTTTTTTTATAATAACTTATCAAAATTAGCGATTGTGGTAAACCCCAGGTATACCTAGCGGCCAAAAGGGGGTAACCCCTCATTGACTTCTATAGAAGTTTGGAATTTTTTATTCCTTTTCCGAGGTTCTGAGAAAAAAAGGTGGATCTTGTCACCATAATGGTGTTTTAGACTGTACCTTATTAGTACGTGGACGTATACAAGGATCAATTCTATCGGTATCGCGTATCATGTTGTAAGCTGCGTATAAACAATGATTACGTCAAGTGAGTACCGCTCAATTTTCGCTGTTCACATATATACTTTAGCTATTTTTTGTTTTTTGCATCAATGTAGGTTGCTCAGCATAGTTTTTCGAACAACTTGCTAAAATAAAAAGTTTTTTACCGTAAAAATTCGCTGAAAAAAATGCGATCACGTGTAGAGCGCTGCGACCTGCGTCGAAGTGAGGAAAAGTGTGAGGCTCCTGAAGACAAAGCGTGTGTGCTAAAGCCAAGCCTGAATCCACTTGGTTTTTTACACTGATTTTGTGTTCGTGTTTCGTTACAAAAAAGTTGTTATATCGTCTGATAGTTTTACAAAATTCCAAATACTTTTTATTTATATTTTTCTGTTGTATAAGTTTATCACAGTTC
>JAUELO010000227.1:4128945-4140646 GCA_032357855.1 Amphibolips quercusostensackenii | reverse complement strand
GGATTCGCTGCTTTGCAGTACGCCATCTGTTTTTCAATGCGGCCAAAATGTAAACTCGCGAAAGTAGGTAGAATTTTCAAAATGCATTTTTATTTAGGCTTAAAAAAATTTTGTTATTATTTTGTGTATTTTAAAACGATTAGTAAATGAAAGCAATTAAGGTTTATCTGAAACTAAGTGTAACATATGAAATTTTCATCGTATACCGGACAAAAACATGTTTTATGCTAAAACTGTTTTTGCAAAAAGGAAAATTATTTAAGTATGTTATATAAGTTTCAATACGTTATAAGCTTCAATTAACTTATCTGTACAGTCAAAATTTGAATTTTCGATTTTTCTAGAAAATTTAAAAAGTTGTTGTGATAATCTTGTAGGGTGTTTAAAATTCAACGTTTTTCTACCTACGACATTTTTTCATATCGTTAGTCGTTTGGCTGAAAATGTTAATTTTCGTTTGTTTTCTAGAATTTTGTGAATGCTACGACTTCGATAATTTTTATCATCAAAGAAGCTGTAAAAATAAATTGTTAGACTTTTTGAATACAACTATTAATCGTACATAGAATTTTCAAATCTCAGAAAAAAATGGTTGCAAACATATTAAAAATGCGCTCACTTTTTGAATTTTCATCCAAAATGGCTGGTTATTGAACTAGACTTTTATTTTCGGACACTTAAAGAGTATACCAAAGCCGAATCCAATATGTCAATTATTTCGAAAGTTATCGTTTTTACGAACTAAAAATCTGCAGACACACATACAGACATAAATACATCAGGAAAGAAAAATTATTCGGGTATGTTATATAAGTTTCAACACGTTATAAGCTTCAATTATCTTATCTGTACGGTCAAAATTTGAAGTTTTGATTTTTCGAGAAAATTCCAAAATTTGTTGTGATAATCTTGCAGGGTGTTTGAAATTCAACGCTTTCCTTCCTTTAGCATTTTTTCATATCCTGCGTTTTTTGGCTTAAAATGTTCATTTTCGCTTTTTTTTGTATTTAAAAAATGCTATAACTCTTGTATTTTTTTATCAGAAAAAGTCATAAGAATAAATTTTTTGCCTTTTTGAGTTTTTATCCAAACTAGCTAGCTAACGAACTTGACCTTCAATTTGAGACACTAAAAGAATATACAAAAGGCCAATTCAATCTGTTAATTTTTTCGAAAGTTATCGTGGTAACAAACAAAAAAGTTACAGACCTACAGACATACATACATACAGACAGACATACAGACAGACACATTCGTGAAAACCTGTTTTTTGGGTATAGGGTCCCTTAAAACGTGAAAATTTGACGAAAACCGAGGAGGGGGGGTGTCAAATTTTACACTGGTCTAATACCTTTTCTGATGAGAATGTAAAAATATAAACTTATCAATTTACCCTAAATCTTTTACATCAAAGCACTTTTTTCAGGCAAGTCTAGATATTGAAAACAGTATTTACATTCTAATATTTGTCAACTACATGAAAACAAATTCCTAAATTTCAATAGAAATATCGCATTATTCAGATATTTTCACAACAGCTTGTTCGTTTACAAAAAAAAAATTAGAGTTTTCTTAAATTGATCAGCATAACGCGTTTAGCTGCGCTTTCAAAAACTAACATATACAATAACTTTTAATTATAAAAAAATTGCATTTCCTTACAATGTGTCTGGAAAATTTTGCGAATGATTTAAAAAATTGCATATTATTGAAAAAATGTTTCCCCTCCTAATCATAAAACGTTATTATTATTTTTATTTATATATACTATACTTGATTTAAAAAAAGAACAATCAAAATTAATTAGCTTAAAAATATAAACAAAATTTTTTCACCAAAAATATATCTACATATTCATTTCCAAAAACTTTTCGAGGGTGGTGGTGGTCTTTGTTTCGAACGTAAAAGAGTACGATGGAAAAAAATTAAAATTCTGTGAAAACAGCACAAGATACGAAAAAAATGGACAGAAGTTGTACACCAAGAAGAGATCAACAAATTTGTTACAAATTTTGTTTTGATAAGACGCTTTTATTTTATTTTAGTCGTAAATAATTGAATATAAAGTGAACAATTTGGATTTTGGAAGAAAGACACAAGGTACAGTGAAATATTTATTAACAAAATTGTTTGCCTAAAATAATTCTAAAAAATTCTAAAATTTTAAAAACGATTTTGTTACGATTATAAAATATTGAATAATAAGCAAGAAAGTGTAACGAACTGTCAAACAGTATAATTTTCTTCATCTTTTTTGTGGAAAGAAATAAGTGATTTCAACTTTTTAACTGATTGCAAACTGTCTTTTAGAAAAAAATTGCTTTCAACAAAAATTAACTGCGTTTTGTTAATTCCAGAGAGTAATAACTTCTTATGATTCACGCAAGTAAAAAATTGTTTAAGCAAGTACAATTTTCTACTCTGGGAATCAGGAATAATTGCATTAAAATTAGAAAAAAGGGAAAAACGAAAGAGAAAAAGTAAAAAGAAAAGAAAAAAGGGGAAAAACAAGAAAGAAAAAAAAAGGTGAAAAAAGACAGGGAAAGGAGAGAAAAAGAAAAGCGAGAAAGGAAAGTGGAAAGGGGAAAAAGAAAGGGTAATATAGAAGAAGAAAAGGGGAACAGTTAAGGGGAAAAATGAAAAGAGAAAAACGAAAGGGTAAGATGGAAGAGTGGGAAAAGTGAAAAAAGAAAAAAGGGCGGGGTAAGAGGAAAGAAAGAGGAAAAAAGACAGAGGTAAGTGGAAAAGGCGAAAGTAATGGGGGGAAAAAAAAAGAAAATGAATGAGAACAACGAAAGCGAGAAGAAAAAAAGGAAAAATGTCAAGGTGGAAAAGAAAAGGAAAGAAATCAAAAAGTGAAAAGGAAGAAAACAAGAAAAAGAGAGAAGATAAGGGAAAAAACGAAAAGGAAAAAGGGTAAAGAGAGGGAGAAAAGAGGAGAGAGAAAGGGGAAAAGGAAAAAGAAAATGGGCAAATGCATGTCAAAAGAAAGAAAGAAGAGGGCAAAAGGAAAGGGGAAAAAAGGTTTTAAAAGAATGAGGGGAATGAAAAGGCAAAAAGGAAAATATAAGGGGGAAAAGGAAAGGGGGAAACAGGGAAAAAAGAAGAAAACTGAAAAGAAATACGAAAAGAGAAAAAAGCAAAAGAAAAAGGCAAAGATGAGAGGAGAATAAAGAAAGAAGGACCAGAAAGGAAATTTTGGGGGAAACAAGAAATTAAAAACGTAAAAAGAGAGAAAAAAAGGGAATGGGAAGAGGAGAAAGGCTGAAAGGTAGAAGAGCAGGGGAAAGATGAAAATGGAAACGGAAAAAACGAAAGAGTGATTCGAAAAGGGAAAAGGAAATGAGAAAGGGTAAACAAAAGGGCAAAAGGAAAAAAGAAGGAGGAATTAAATAAAAGTAAGGGGGCAAAAAAGGGAGAGTCACGAAAAAACATAATAGATAAAGGGAAAAGGGAGAGAGACAAAAGAGAAAAGAGGGCAGGGAAAAAGAGGGTGAAGTAGAAAGGGAAAGAAAAAAGGGAGAAGGAGAAAAAGAAAAAAAAATGGGGAAAGGGAAATAACAAAAGTTGATTAGGAAAAGAAGAAAAAAGATAGAGGGGTTAAGAGAAAAAGGAAGAAAGGGAAAAGAGCAAGAGCGAAGGAAAAAGGGGAGAAGAAAGAAAGCTAAAAGGCGGAAAGGAGAAATAGAAAAGGTTAAATTGGAAAAAATTGCAAAAGGGCTAACAGGAAAAAAAAAGGAAAAGAGAAAAAGCAAAAGAAAAGAAAGAGAAAAAAAGAAGGAAAAATTAAAGAAGGGAAATAGAAAAAGAAAAATGGGAAAAGAAATGGACGAAAAGAAAAGAAGAAAAAAGAGAAAGGAAAAATGAAAAAAGAGAGATAGAGGGAAAAGAAGGGTAAGAAAAAAAAACAAGGAAAAATTTGTAAGAGAAAATCGGGAAGGGGTGAAACAATGAACGGTGAAAAGGTAAATCTTTAAGCAAAAGAAAAAGAGAAAAAAGAGATAGGTTAGAAGGGAATAAGAAAAAGGTGAAAGGGTAAAATAAGAAGAGGAAAAAGGAAAAGAGGGAAGATGGAAAAGGGGAAATGAAAATAAGTGAAGGGTAAAAGTGCAAGGAGAAAAAAAACAGAAAGAGAAAAGGGAAACAGAAAAACAAAAAAGGCTGAAAGGGCAAGAGGAAAAAAGAAAAAGGAAAGAAAAAAGAAAAATAGTAAATTAAGAAATAAAGAAAATGGTAGGGAGTAAAAGAGAAAAAGGAAAAAGAGAAAGGGGCACGAGGAATAGGATGAGAAGGGAAAGGGGTAAAGGAGAAATAGGAAATGTTTAAGCAGAAGGAAAAGAATAAAAGAAGATAGGTAAGAAGGAAACAAGAGAAAGGTGAAAGGGTAAGTTAAAAAGAGGAACGGGAAAAGGGGTAACATGGTATTGAAAAAAGGAGTATGGGAAAAAGTAAAGGGGTAAAGGGGAAAGGTGAAGCAGGAAAGGGAAAAGCAGAAAGTGAAAGAGGGAAATAAAAAAAGGAAAAGAGGAAAGGTGGAAAGCAGAAAAGGTGAAAATAGGAAAGGTAGAAAGGGGAAAGGGGCACCAAGTCGATTAGAACTCGAGCTGCAAACAAAGCTTAAAAAAATACCTCTGACCCGTTTTTCAGGGACAAAAAAAAGCTACATTCTAGAGTGAAATAAAATACTATATGCAACATGGGATAAAAGTAGATTTTTCCCTTGAGTAATAACTGCCCTTGCGAGAAAAATCTTCTCGATCGGGCAGTAAACCCACCCGCCGGAAAAATCTGCTGCTTTTCAGCTTCGATACATAATTTACTACAGTAACAATTAATATGATTTTTTATTCTGTGAAAAAATAATAATGCAGCAAGATAAAACATTATACAATGATAGTCCCTTATGTTTCAATTGTGTCAAAGTGAGAAACTAATTTTGGAATATTATTGATATCTAGATTAGAGATGTCTTAACATATGATTGATGTGGTATTATGTTATATTTTACTTACTACTAGAATGTACAAACACTAAAAACGTTAAGAACAGCATTATGACAAAACGCTTCATTTCAATGTAGGCGCTGAGAGACGTTTTCTGATGAATTACGCTAGCGGTAACTGAATGAATCTTGAATATTTCTAACATGTCTATATACTAGCCCTTACTTCGTTGTCAATAAAAATTATTGTCCACGGGTAAGCCGCTGATTGGTCTATTCGTGAAGCGTATTCCTATTGCTGCACAATAAATAAACTGTACGTGCGTTCCGTAAATCAAATATTTAAAAAGATTTTTCAACAAAGATACTTTTATTAAGAACTATTTTTATCGCACGACAAAACATTTCAACATATGCTTACAATTAATGTACAGATTTCAGGAAAACAGATTTTTTACTTGAACCTTATCTCCATCGAGACATAATTTTTCTTAACAATTAAAAAATCACATTATTATTTTGTACTGTCCCATTTCGCCCGACAAGTAACGAAGCTACAAATTAGGATCTTATCTAGACATACTATCCCAATACCAAAAAAGTTAAATATTGAAGAAAATAGTTTATTTTTAACAACATATGTGAATTTTCTACTAAAAGGCAAGCGATCAGTTAAATCAAACGATACAAACGAGTTTTTGACAAAATAGTTGGATCTTCAACCAAATCGAGGAATTTTTAATTAAAAAAGGTGAATTTTAACCTAAATATAGAATCGTCAAATTTTTTGATATTATTAGTGAAAATTCTGCAATAACATTCTTAGAATAAAAAGTTGTAAAAATCTTAATTTTAAACCGAATACATCTTCATGAATAATAATTTCTTATTTGAATTTAAAGCCGCTATAAAGAATAATATTTTGTCTTTGTTAACTCAGAAAACTTTTTTTTTCTAACATTTGCTTGACCCTCTATGAATGATCGAATTTGTTTGATTTAAGAAATATTATGTTTAAGTACATTGTATCTTAGTTTCGAGCTTTGGTTGATGTAGTGTACAGTTTCCGGTTTGGAAGGTCCAAGGAATAAAAAGATTCGAATTCAATTAGAGTTAGCGACGTTTTGGACTGAGTATAAAGATTTTTTTTAATTAATAAAAAAAGGAGTATAACATGTTAATAGAAAAAGTAGAACACAAAAATAAAAAAATAAAATTTTCTAATATATCTGATCAAAGTTTGGTGAAAAGGCGTATAAGAGTGACGTGAAACATGGTGAACTTTTGTAGATTAACATTCATGTTCTGAAGAAGAAAACAACTTATTAACATTATTAAAATATCCAATATTTTGTGAGATATTTGTTAATGCTATCAGGATTCATTAAATTTTATTGTAAGCTTGAGCTGACAATAAAAAATCTGTGTAACAGAGAAAAGAACTTTTAATTTAGTTCTATTATAAATATAGGAAGTAAAAAGCTTGTTTTGCGTATATGGTACGTTGGTTAAATAAATAGATTTTAGGTTAATAGTAAAAAAAGATAGTGAATAATTAGGAATAGATATTCTTACCAAAAATCAAATAAGGGAAAGCAATGTTGATATTAGTGACCTTCTCATTATTAGAGAAATTTTTTTTTTTTTGGTGAGAAATTATAACATTTTTAAATGAGTCAGGTAAAGTGATTCAAAGATTGAACCCGATCGTCCTATTGTGCATCATAAACGGACACTAGTGTTTCTAAAGTCAACTAAAGTGTGTTAGTCAGTGATGTGTTCTAGAAAGCACTGAAAATTAAAATAATTTGACAATATAAAAAAAGATTTAACTTTTTTTTAATACGTAGATAAATTGTAAGTAGAGAAATTACGTTTAAGCAAAGGGAAATATTTTTGATACCAAAGAAATATATATATTTAGAGAAAATAATAAAAACATTTGAAAAATTACACAATAAGCTGTAATTGCAAGTAATTTGAAATTCTTAAATCTTAGATTAACAGATTTTGTTTCTTTTTCATAAAAAATAATTCAATCGTTAAGCGTTTGTTTAAACTTTTTTTCTTCAGCTAAAATTTTGCGATGTGTAAAGTCTAAATCGTGTCCAGTCTCAATTCTGTGTTTTTCAAGAGCAGTCATATCATTTACATTAAAATTTCAGCGTGTATGTTCTTTGATTCTAAGATGCAAGGGTCTACCTGTGTGTCCAACATAACAACATTCACAATTCAAACAATTAAATTTGTTAATCACATTTCTTTTTTAAAAAATGTCTAAACTATCTTTTGGAGAACTTAAACAATTTGAATCAGATTTTATTGGTCTGAAAATGAGTCTAATGTCATTTTGTCATAAAAAAGAAGCAATTTTATGAGTTATACCAGAGATATATGGAACTATAGTTAAACCTTTGAAATTGTGAGACTCATCTTTTCTCCGTTGATTATAAATGTTATTAATTCTGATTTTTATTAATCTGTTGATGATATTTGAGGGATAGCCGTTATCAATTAAAATTTTTTGTATTAATTTGATATTTTGTGGTCTATAGTTGTATGAGGAAAGTTTAATCGCTCTATCTATGAGTCAAAAAATCATTACTTATTTTTGCGACCAAGGTTGTTAGGATAAACGTTGTAGGTATCTACTAGACCAAGTCTGTTTGTGATACCAATTAGTAAGAAGTGTTCCATTGCTTGTTCTGGTGATTAATACATCTAAAAAGTTAAGAGTGTAATTGTGTTCAATTTTAAAAGTGAATTTAATGTTTGAGTCAAAAAAATCAAAGGTTTCTAAAACTTAATCTAATTTAGTATCAGGAATGATAATAAAAATGTCATCTACGTATCTTCTATAAAACGGAACTACAAAATTCAAGTTTGACAAGCAGTCTGTTTCAAGAGCATTCATGACGATGTCCGCTACCACAGGTGACAGCGGAGATCACATTGTTACTCCTTCCATTTATTAAAAATTTTCATTATTGAATTTGAAGCAAGTAGATCTTCAGCACAACTTAGCATTTAAAAATTTATCTCTTGGTATGATAGTGTAAGGAGCGATTTCGTCCTATTTGTTTTTGATGCATTGTAGAGCTAGGTTAATTGAGACAGATGGAAATAGATTTACCACATCCAGAGAAAAATAATATAGAGAGAAATAATATTGTTTGATTTTTCCGAGGTTGCAGTGTATTCATAATTTACTTCTTTGAATTTGGATTGGTTTGATAAAAGTAACATCATTTTTTCTAAGTATTCTCTTTTTTTCATTGCAACTGTAGTATTTCCTTTATCAGCTTTGAGAAAAATAAATCTGGGTTCTCCTTAATAAATTTTATAGCTGGGTTGAAATCTAGATTTTTTTGAAATTTTTGTTTGTTTGAGAAAGAAGAATTCAAGAAGTTGAGAATCGTTTGAAAGCAATGCACTCTTAGTTCATTTTGTTTATCTAAAGGAAGGTTCCATATTCCAAATTCGATAGAAGCTATGATATCGTGTGAAGAAAATTTTTTTTCGTTGAAAGAATTATATGCAAAACCTAGTCACAAAGAGAAAATTTGGATTACTTCTTCAGATATATAATAATTAGTTAAGTTTTCAAACCAGGAGTTAGGAGTATCACAGTTTACTTTTTGTCCAGAAATTTTTTTTATCTTTTAAATGGTTGAATTTGTTGGTTAAGTGTGTTTTTTATGTTCAAAGAAAAGTTTGTTGTATTTGACATTTTCAAAAATTAAGAAGTCACTTAAAATTTTAAACGGTAAAAGTCTAATTATATTACCATGTAAGAATTTGAGCTCTTGATATATATCGAATATTCCACAGTGAATATCACTTATTTCGGAGTTTAAGATTTTAATTTTGACTGATTTAAAAAGTTTATTAATTTTTATTTGGTTAAATGGATCATAAAATCTGAAATTATTAAAAATACTTTGATTATCTAAGTGTGGTGGGATTACACCACATTTTTGATATCTGATGACAAAAATTCTCTGGTATTTAAATTAGCTGATCTTAATAACAGACGAGAAAAATTTCGTAATCAGAAAAATATTTCAAGTCCAAAGTGGAGTCTGATCCACTGGTAAAAACCTCCATCTTGTTGCAGAGGGGATCCGTTTTGGTTTGAGTACATTGTATTTCAGTTTCGACCTTTGGTTGTTGTAGTGTCCAGTTTCCGGTTTGGAAGTTTCAAGAAATAAAAAGACTCGAATTTAATTAAAGTTGGCAAAGTTTCAGACTGAGTATAGTCCCTTATCAAGCCTGTTAAGAAACCTCGGAAAAATTTAACAATATTATAATAAATAGATGGGATCGTAAAACATTTATTTCCTCACAAGAGGCTGAAGAACTTGAAGCAAATGCTACTCTCATTTCCAGAGCATATGGATAACCAAAAATTCATAAACTTGGAAACCCTTTCAGAATAATTGTTTCCACTATAAACAGCCCCACCTCCAAATTGGCTGAATATTTTTCTAACATTTCAAAAGTTTTCACAAAAAATCAGTATTTCGTGTTAAACAAGCAATGGAACACTTCTCACTAATTAGTATCACAAACAGACTTGGTCTGGTAGATATCTACACTTTTTATCCCAACATCCTTGGTTGCAAAAATAAGGAATGATTTTTGGACTCATAGATAGAGCGATTAAGCTTTCCTCATACAACTATAGACCACAAAATATCAAATTAATACAAAAAATTCTAATTGATAACGGCTACCCCTTAAATATCATCAACAGATTAATAAAAATCAGAATCAATAACATTAATAATTAACGGAGAAAAGATGAGTCTCACAATTCCAAAGGTTTTACTGCAGTTCCATATATCTCTGGTATAACTGATGAAATTGCTTTTCTTTTACAACAAAATGACATCAGAGTCATTTTTAGTACAATAAAATCTAATTCACAATTGTTTGAGTCTCCGAAAGATAGTTTAGACATTTTCCAAAAAAGAAATGTGGTCTACAAATGTAATTGTTTACATAGTAAATGTTGTTATGTTGGACACACAGGCTGATCTCTACACCTTAGAGTCAAAGACATACACGCCGAAATTTCAGTGTAGATAATATGACTGCTCTTGAAAGACACAGAATTGAGAATGGACACGATTTTGATTTTACACATCCTAAAATTTTAGCTCAAGAAAAAAATTTAAAGAAACGTTTAACGATTAAATAATTTTTTATAAAAAAAAAACATCTTTTTTCATATTGTCAAATTATTTTAATTCTCAGCGCTTTCAAGAACACATTACTGAATAACACACTTTAGTTGACTTTAGAATCACTAGTGTCAGTTTATGACGTACAAGAGGACGATCAAGTGAAATATCTGAATCACTTTACCTGACTCATTTAAAAATGTTATGATTTCTCACAAAAAAAAAAAAAAAAATTTTCTCTAATGATAAGGAGGTCACTAATATCAACATTGCTTTATCTCATTTGATTTTTTGTAAAAATATGTTTTTCTTAATTATTCACTATCTTTTCTTACTATTAACCTGAAATCTATTTTTTTCAATTATCGTACCATATACGCAAAACAAACTTTTTTCTTTCTATATTTATAATAGAAATAAATCAAAAATTCTTTTCTCTGTTACACAAATTTTTTATTGTCAGCTCAAGCTTACAATGAAATTCAATGAATTCTGATAGCATTAACAAATATCTCACAAAACATTGGATATTATACCATGTTTTACGTCACTCTTATACGTTTTCTCACCAAACTTTGATTAGGTATATTGAGAAAAATTTTTTAAAATCATACTCTCTTAATCTGAACCAAGCCTTAGCATTAACATCACGTGATTGCTGACTGATTATGAAAAATGATTGCTAGTTGAATAGAAATTTCTGCGTACATAAAAAAATCCAGGAAAAAAAAAATTTTTGAAAAGGAGAATAGAGGTAAGAGTTTAAAGTCTACAATATAAATTAAATTTTCATTATATATAATGTAACATTTCAATCGTTTGTGATTTTTTTGGATAAAATTTGTTTTGCTAACAAAAAAATAATTCTCACATGTTCAGTTAACATTTATCTTCTTTGGTCAGAAATTCACCTATTTTTTTGCAGCGTTCTGTATTTTTTGAATGTTTATCTTTTGTGTTAGAAAATTAATTTTTTTGGTGACTGATTCACATTTTTGGTTAAAAATTTATTCATTCACGATTTTTGAATTATTAAAATTTCATATTGTTTAGGTTAATGTGAAATACTTTTTTTCAATCAATAAAAAATTACATTATCTCAACTTCTTATTTTCATCTATGTAATATTATTGCATTATAGTTTTAAATATATTTTCATTTATTTTCAACTTTTATAGTTTTTCCTGTCCGTTACCAAAATTAAATTTTTTAACAAGTTTTATTTGGTCATATATTACAAAAATTTTGCCCTGATTTCGATGCTTTGGAAATTATTGCTTTAAAACGATGAAATAAAAATTATTTACACACCTAGTCTATTTTAATTTGCGTCATCCCAAGTATAAAAATAATTCCCTCAATCCGCACCTGAAAGATGTTAATTTGTTTGCTTCACGTTTTCTTCACAATAAGCCCTTGTATTTGTATTGCGTATTTTTCTCTAATTCTTGAAATTCACATTTACAACATAATATCAATAATAATATTAGGCCATATTTTTGAAACATCTTTTAAATTGAATTACGAGTGAATAAACAAGAAAAAGGAGAAAGGAAAGGTCTTTCCAATTCAG
>JAUELO010000227.1:3898887-3910356 GCA_032357855.1 Amphibolips quercusostensackenii | reverse complement strand
CGTTCTTTGTGTATAAGCAAGTAAAAATGACATTTAAATGCCTTCAACAGTATACATCCAAGATTGAAATTTACTTTAGAATTGAAAAAAGATAAATTAAATTTTTTAGACTTCACATGTTGGTCCCAAAGTACAATAAGTAAGACGGAGAAGGAAAAGGGAAGTGAGAGTGAGGATAGCTTGGCTGTCTCCTTCCTAATTCTCTCCCTCTTTCTTTCTTTGTTATGTATCTGTGAAAGGTTGTTTTGAAACATATTTATGCTTTTTAAGGTCTTTCTATGCAAAATTTTTTATAAATCGAGCTTTTTTAAATATGTTTTTCTTTCAAATAACTGAATTTTAGATTTACATCTAAAATCATTCATCTAAAGTCTTTGTTCAAAAATAAACAAAAATTTTTTTGCACGAATTGTTTTCTTAATATTGTGTTTCTATTTTTCCTCTATTAAAAATTTAAAAAAGAGACATGAAGCCATAGATCTTGAGATTGTTCTTTTGAGTTCGGATTTAATTGCCGTTTTCTCAGAGTGTCGGTTTCTTGATCAACTCTAAAATTATCTTTAATTCTCAGGTTTCTAGCGATACTCAGGTTGATATTTTAGAGCGATTACCAGTACCCTATGGATTAGTACGATATGGTGTTGCTCCTGATCATCCAGAAGTTAAAAATGTAATCACTACTTTTAACAAAACTGCCAAAAATCCCAGAGTTCAATTTTTGGGAAACATAAATGTAGGACATGACGTCAGTGTACAACAATTAAGAGAAAATTATGACGCTGTTCTTTTGGTAATTTTTACAACATTTAAACCTTTTTAAAATTTTTTTGCTTAACAATTTGTTTCCATGGTGTCTACTCTACCTGGGAAATCTGAAAAACGTGGAATAGTTAGGGAATTTTTATATATCCGGAAAAACGTGGAAATGTCAATGATTTTTTTTTTAAGTCAGGAAATTTTTTGGAAAGCGTGCTTGATTTTTTAAAAAATTGGAATATAAAATTGAATAATAATGATTCTTCATTTGTAGAATTGATTTTATATTACTATGTTAAACTATTTCTTTAAAAAAAAATTTTTTTTGGTTTGAAATTAATTTTTTAACTGAAAATCTAACTATTCTACTTTTGGTTGAAAATTGATCGATTTTAGTTGAAAATTCAAGTATCTGGCTGAAAATTCATCTATTTTGTTGAAAATTCGTTCTTTTTGGTGGAAAATTAATCTTCTTGGTGAAAAATTCATCTTCTTGATTGAAAATTCAACCATTTGTTTGCAATTTTTTCTCTCACTTGATTGAAAAATCTTTCTTAGTTGAAAATTTCATTTATGGTTAAAAATCGTAATTTTTGTTTGCATTCAACTGTTTTTGATTGAAAAATAAAATCTTCTTTAGTTCAAATATCAACTTCTACATTTTGCGTTCAGAATTAATCTTTTTTGTGATGAAAATTTTACTACTTGGTTAAAAGTTGAACTCATCTGTAAAAAATTAATTTTTGTTGGTTGAATAAAGCTATTATAATAGAGAATAGAGAATAGAGATATTTTATTAAAAATTGGTTTTATCTTTGGCTGAAAATTATTTTTTTCACTGAAAATTGAACTATTCCAGTTGAAACAATCTTGTTGAAATTTTTTTTGGGTTAAAAATTAATTTTTTAAAACCGAAAATGTGACTATTCCGGTTGAATATTCTATATTTTTAGTTGAAATCCGTTTCTGATAAAAAAAATTACAATCTTTTTTGGTTGAAATATCCACCTTTACATTTTTTGTTCAGAATAATCTTTTTTGGAATGAAAATTTAATTACTTGGTTGAAAGTTAAACTCGTTTGCTAAAAATTAATTTTTTTTGTTAAAGATTTATAATTTTAATTGAAAGTTTATCTCTTTGGTTGAAAAAAGAGCTATTTCATAAAAAATTAGTTTTTTCTTTGGCTGAAAATTCATTTTTGGCTGAAAATTGAACTATTCCAGTTGAAACTATCTTGTTAACATTTTTTTCGGGTTGAAAATTGAATTTCTTTAACAGAAGATGTATCTATTCCAGTTGAATATTCTATATTTTTAGGTAGAAATTATTCTTCTTGGTCAAAAATTAATTTTTTTGGTAGGAACGTCAATTATTCTACTTAAAGATTCATCATTTTAGTTGCAAATTCATCTTTTTAGTGTAAAATTCAAGTATGCCAGTTAAATGTTTATTATTTTAGTTAAAAATGATTTTTCTAAACTGAAAATGGAACTATTCCTATTGAATATTCCATCATTTTAGTTAAAAATTCACCTCTTCAGTTGAACAATAATTTTTTTTACTGAAAATTTAACTATTCAATTGTTGTTTGACAATTTATCTTTATCAATGGAAAATTTTTTTATTTTGTTAAAAAATCGTATTTTTTGGAACAAATTAATATTCTTAGTTGAAAATTCATCCTTTTTATTGAAAATTCAAGTATTCCAGTTAAAGGTTCATCATTTTATTTGAAATATAATCTTTTCGTTTTAAAATTCAACTGTTCCAGTCGAAGATATGTTTTAAACCATTTGTTTGAAAATTAGTTCTTTTTTTGGTTGCAAATTGTTATTTTTTAACTGAAAATGTAACTATTTCAATTGAATATTTCATCATTTTAGTTAAAAATTCATCTGTCCAGTTAACATTAATTTTTTAAACTGAAAATTTAACTATTTAATTTTTGGTTGACAATTTATCTTTTTTAGTAAAAAATTCTTGTATTTTGTTCAAAAATCGTTTTTTTTTTTTGGTAAAAATTAATATTCTTAGTTGAAAATCCATATTTTCTTTTGGAAATACAACTATTCTAGTTAAAGATTCATCATTCTAGCTGAAAATTGATCTTTTTTTTTAAAGTCAATTTTTTCAGTCGAAGATTCATTTTAGTTGAAAATTCATCAGTTTGGTTGAAAATTAATTCTATAAACTGAAAATTGAACTATATTCCATTTTTTTTAAATTGATCTTTTTTAGTTCCAAATTCAACTATTTGGTTGAAAATTTATATTTTTTATTTGGAAACTCAACTATTTTGTTAAAAGTTCATATATCTTGTTTGAAAAATCGTCTTTTTCGGTAGAAAGTTAATCTCATTGTTTAAAAAATCATCTTTTTGGTTGAAAATTCCATTATTTTAGTTAAAGATTCATAATTTTAGTTAAAAATTTATTTTTTTTTGTCTAAAATTCAACTATTCCAGTTGAGGATTCATAATGTTAATCGAAAATTCATTTCTTTAGTTGAAAAAAGAGCTGTTCTATTGAAATTTCGTTTTCTCTTTGGCTGAAATTTGTTTTTGACTGAAAATTGAACTATTCCAGTTGAATCTATCTTGTTGACATTTTTTTGGGTTGAACATTAATTCTTTTAAACTTAAAATATAATTATTCCAGTTCAATATTCCATATTTTTAGTTAAAAATTTATCTCTTTAATTGAACATTAATTTTTTTTAACTAAAAATTTAACTTTTCAATTTTTTAATAAAAAATGATTTTTTTTTTAGTTGAAAATTCCTCTTTTCGGTTTAAAATTCAACTATTGAAGTCAAAGAATCATATTTTAGTTAAAAATTCATCACTTTGTTTGAAAATGTAACCATTTTTTTGAAAATTAATTCTTTTTTTAGTTGAAAATTATTATTTTTTAACTGAAAATATGACTTCCAATTGAATATTCCGTCATTTTAGTTAAAAATTCATCACTTCAGTTGAACATTAATTTTTTTAACTGAAAAGTTAACTATTAAAATTTTGCTTGATAATTTATCTTTTTAGTTCAAAATTTTTGTATTTTGTTAAAAAATCGTATTTTTGGTAGAAATTAATATTCTTAGTTAAAAATTCATCTTTTTGATTGAAAATTCAACTATTCCAGTGAAAGGATCGTTATTTTAGTTAGAAATTCATCTCCCTTTTTGAACATTAATTTTATTGCTTGAAAATTGAACTATTAAATTATTGCTTGACAATTTATCTTTTTTAGTTGAAAATTCGTCTTTTTTGTTGAAATTAATATTCCTGGTTGAAAATTTATGTTTTTTGATGAAAATTAAACTATTCCTGTTACAGATTCATCGTTTTAGTTGAAAATTTATCTTTTTGATTCAAAATTTAACTATTACAGTTAAATATTCAATATTTTAGGTGGAAAATCATCTTTTTGATTTCAAATAAAACTACTTAGTTGAAAGTTAAATTCTTTTGTTAAAAATTTCTCTTTTTGTTTTAGAACTGATTTATTCCAGTTGAAGAATCATCATTTTGGTTAAAAATGTTTTTTTTTCTTTTGTGGAAAATTAATTTTTTTAACTTAAAATTTTATTACTCATTTTTTGGTTAAAGATTGATTTGTTCTAGTTTTAATTTCAACCATTTGTTTTAAATTTGTCTTTTTTAGTTGATAATTCAAATATTTCGTTGAAAATTCATTTATTTTGTTTTAGAGTCGTTTTTTTTAGTAGAAAATTAATCTTTTTGTTTGAAAATGAATCTTCGTATTTGAAAAGTCATCTTTTTGGTTGAAAATAAAACTCGGAAAGTTAAATACTCTCTTAAAAATGTATCATTTGGTTTAAATTTCATCTATTCCAGTTGGAGATTCATAATTTTAAAATTAATTTTTTTTAACTAAAAATTTAAGTGTTCCATTTTGTGTTGCAAATTGATCATTTTTAGTTCTAAATTCAACTATTTGGTTGAGACAAATTAAAGAAATTATTAATTATACTTTTATCATTATTTAATTATTTAATTAATCGATGTTGCTAATATATTCAAGAATATCATGTAATATAATTTGTTAACACTTTCTGAATTAAACGTAATAATTGAATCCCTAGAAACTGAAGAAAGACATTATGTATAATAAACTCGCGAAAATGTATAAATATTCCGAGTCGATCGTTTTGAAAAATTCGAAATATTTAAATGCCTCTGTACTATGAAAAATTACACCTGGAAAAAACTTAAAAGACTAAGAAAAAATCTGGAATTGTCATCGAATGTTTTTCAAGATTTAATTAGACACCCTGGTTTCTAATAATAAAATATTATTTAATCAATACATTTTATTTTTTAGTCGTACGGTGCTGAACAAGATAGACTATTAAACATTCCCGGTGAAAATTTGAGTAATGTAATCTCTGGTAGAAATTTTGTCGGTTGGTACAATGGACTGCCCTGGGCTCGAGATTTGAAAATTAATTTGGATCAAGAAGAAGCTGTCATTATTGGCCAGGGAAATGTGGCTATAGATATTGCAAGAATTCTATTAACGCCTGTCGACAAATTAAAAGTGAGTTAACTATGTTCCCTTTTCAATTAATCTATCAATTAATTACTTTACGAACTTCACATTTTTTCCTATATTTTCCTTTTTTAAAGAATTCCTCTTTTTCTACTGTTTTTAAGAAACTTCTCTTTTTTTGCTTAAATTCGAACTGGATGAATAGAATTCAATAAGAAAATCTAACTATTTTCGTTTGAAAGTTAATTATTTTTGGGTGAAAAGTTTTCTATCATACTTTTGGTTTAGAATTTATCTCTTTCGGTGAAAAATTCTACTATTTGGTTGAAATTTTAATTATTTTGTTAAAAATACAATTTATTTGGTAAAAAGACATCTATTTTAGTTGAAAATTTAACTCTCTTGGATCGAAAATACGTCCGTTTGGATTGAAAACTCATCATTTTTGGTAAAGAAAAGTCATCTTTCTTCGTTGAAAATGAAGTTTTTGATTGAAAATTTAATTATCTTCTAAATAATTCGTATTTTTTGGCTTTTTGTGAAGTTTTGATCGCTTTCGTTTCAAAATTCGACTATTTCTTTGAAAATTTATTGTTTCACGTCGAAAATTTAACTATTCGATTAAAAATGTCACTGCTTTGTCGAAAATTCGTCTTTTTGTAGAAAATTCGTCCTGTTGGATTGTTGCTTCATCTTTTCTGGTAGGAAAGTCATCTTTCTTGGTTGAAAATAAAATTTTTTGTTTGGAAATTCAATTGCTTTCTAAAAAAAAATGTCTTTTTGGCTGGAAATTCAACTAATTGGTCTATGGTTAAAACTTAATTTTTTTAAATAGAAAATTCGACCATTGGGTTGAAAATTCATCTTTGTAGGTGGAAAATTCAACTATTCGGTTTCAAATTTTGCGGCTTTATCGGAAATTTTTTTCTCCAAAATTTTTCTTTTTGGATGGAAATTTCAACTATTTGGTTTATGGTTAAAGTTTAATAATTTTTTATTGAAAATTTGACCATTTGATTGGAAATTCGTACATGTAGGTCGAAAATTCAACCATTCGGTTTAAAGTTTACGGCTTTGTCGAAAATTGTTTTTTCAAAAATTTGTATTTTTGGCTGAAAAATTCAACTATTTAGTTTATGGTTGAAGTTTAATCTTTTCTTATTGAAAATTCGACCATTTGGTTGGAAATTCATATTTGTAAGTTGAAAATTCAACTATTCGGTTGAAAATTCTACGGCTTTGTCGAAAATTCTTCTTCTTTTATAGAAAGTGCGTCCTGTTAGATTGAAATTTCATCTTTTTTGGTAGGAAAATCATCTTTCTTGGTTGAAAATAATCTTTTAAGTTGAAAATTTAATTTTCAAAAAAAAATCGTTTTTTTTGTCTGGAAAATTCATTTTTTTGGTTTTTAGTCATAGCTTGATTTTTTTGGAAAAATCGATTATTTGGTTGAAAATTTATTTTTGTAGGTTGAAAAATCAACTATTTGGTTAAAAATTCAACTATTTTGCGGAAAAGTCTACTCTTTTGCTTGAAAGTTTAACTATTTTATTAAAAATAAATCTTTTGTTTTTGTAATTCCTACTATTTGGTTGAAAATTAATCTTCCCTGGTGGAAAATGAACTTATTAGTGCGGGTTTTCAGCTTAAAAACTCAACTTCTTTGTTGAAAATGCAATACATTTCGACTTGAAATCTAAGAAATTGAAAGCGTTTTATATTTACTTTAAGATTCAGGACTCGGACTCACCACACTATCACTCTATTTGAAACTTTTTTTAACGATGTCACCAATTGTTGAATTTTCGACGAAGAAAAGATGAATTCGCAACAAAAAATGTAATAGTTGATATTTTACCCAAAAAAAAATTGTTTTTTTTTTTTAATAAAAATAGTTGATTTGAACCGAGAAGGATGAATTTCCAACAAAATAGTTGGATAATCAACCAAAACAAATTAATTGCCAACCAAACAGTTGAATTTTTATCCAAATAGTTAAATTTGTAATTAAATTGATGAATTTGCAACACAGAAGATTAATTTTCTACCAAAAAAGATGAATTCTCAATAAAACACATAAATTTTCAACAAAACATTTGTATTTTTCACCAAGAAGATTAATTTTCTATCAGAAAACACCAATTTTCATCAAAGTACATACATTTGCAGCCAAGCTGTTTATTTTTCTACTAAGTTATTGAATTTTTGAGCCGAAAGTACCAATTTTCTACAATACAGATTAATTTTCAACCCGGCAGTTGCATATTTAACCAAAAAGTTGAATTTTCAAAAAGAAAAATACGTTAGGCAAGAAAAAAAGTGTCAATCAAATTGTTAAATTTTGAAGTCAAAAAGACAAATTTTCGACAAAGCAGTTGAATTTTGAAAAAAAGTTAATTTTCAACTAATCAGTTGAATTTTTAATAAAATAGCTAAATTTTCCGTTAATTAAAATAATTATTCACAAAAATAAATTGAATTTTTAACTGAAATTATGAAGCTTCAAACAAAAAATAAGTTTTGTAAAGATTTTAAACAAGAAGTTGATCTTTCAAATTAAAAAGATGAATTTTCGACTAAAAATGTAATAGTTGATGTTTCAACCAAAAAATATTTCAACTCAAAATAAAAAACATATATAAAAAAACGAATTTTCAGTAAAGGCTTCAATCCTCAACTAAAACAAATTAATTTTCAACCAACAGTTGCATTTTAAATCAAAAAATTAATTTTCTACTAAAAAGGCGAATTTGTAACAAAATACATAAATTTGGAACTAAATAGCTTAATTTCTCTGCCAAATTGTTGAATTTTAAAACCAAAAAGATGAATGTTCAAAAATGATTTAATTTCAACTAAGAAGTACGACTTTTTAACAAAATTGTTGAATTTTCAACAAAATAATTCAATTCTGGACCAAATAAAAGAAAAAAGATTGTGAAGCCTGCGATAAATAAATAGAAATTTAAATAATTTATTGACTGGAGAATAACATTCTAAATGAACATTGAAGTTCATTTTCAATACTTTAAAAATATTAGGTTAGAAAACTTCACTTAAAATTTTGTTTAGGAAATAAACTTAATTTTCCATTGCACACTTTTTGATTTCTGACTATACACTTTTAAATTCGGAATGCACATAAGTTTAATACTTGGAAATTTTTTTTACACTATTTACACTATTTTTGATCCCTGAAGTGAGTCCGATGCCTGAATATGGTACCCACATTAATTTGTTAAAGAAGTTACTCCCCTATTATTCTTCTAATTCGTGAAAAATTATCTTACTTTCCCTATTTGAGATCATATTGTGTTGTAAAGTCTAACTGGTCAAATTGTATCAAATTTTTTCCTTGATGACTAAGGCCGTAGAAGGATAAGCATGGTCTGGGTGCTCCCGCTCGTATGTGGTCCATATTGCGGTAGTAAGTGGCTAACCCTATAAGATAAATTTACCCCAAGTGTCAAGTAAACAAAACAATTTTTTACAAAAGTTATAAACAAATTATAAAAAATAAAAAAATCTTATTTTCTCGAAAACAGCTTAACCGACTATGATGGTTCAAATATAAGTTATAGGGGGTACTAACGAGGTTCTGAAAAAAATTTAGGAACCAATTGTGTTGACTATAATGGTAAAAAAAAATTATAAAAATTTTTAAATAATTTTTTTTAAGGAAACACTTCTGGTACACCAACCATTTTTTCCCTATATTAGGCTCACATTGAAGGCTGCAATATATATTTTTTCGGAAATGATTGAAGCGGTACTCCATAGTTAAAAAAAAATAAAAACTACTAATTGGCCCCTTGTATGTGTCCAATTCTATCAGAATGAGGGGCCAACTTAATTTTTAGCTTATGGCGCAATAAGTTATACGCAATAGCGTAATAAAAACTAAATGCAACAGCATTATTCGATTAAAAACACATTTAATTGTCAATAATCCAGTCACAGTGTCAATTGATTCTAAGTAGATAGAAAAATACTTCTCTTCGTTTACTGCTGACATTCGCTGAACTCATTCCATGTTTGCCCAGGATGCACCACCTGGAGGTCGTCAGTCAGATTAGCATCCCTTACTTTATATACACTATATACAACTATATGCAACCTATATGAATAACTCAACAAAACATATATACACTATATACATACACGATACCCAACAATTTACATATATACATTTCATATGCAAAAAACTCTTGGACCACCTGAGAGTGGCAACTGATTCTCAAGTGGCTTGATTCATTCTCAATAAGTGTACGCGTATATGCATATATTCATGCTCACGTGTAGTGTACTATCATTTGTGATCTACTTTTATTTTTAATTGCGGAATGATCTCAGTTCCTAGTGACGATTTTCGTCCAAGATCAACTGCTATATTTACATATAGTTTTAACGTGTTGTGCTGAGCTTTGCGAGTTTATTTTATTCTCAGTTGTACAGAAGCATTTTAGTCATTAGTTATTTTGTAAAAGGTACCATATTTTCAGTTGTTTCAATTTGTGTCTAATAGGTATACCTTCGCAAAGTTGAAACGTGGTCTCTTATAGTACCTTTCAACTTATCACGAAACGATTTCACCGTGTTCTTGCTTAGTGTCGATGAGTGCAATTGTCATATATCATACCACCTAGTTTCACATGAGATATGAGCGTGATTTCTCCGCATTTTATTACCAGAAGACCTCATTCCCTTGCACGCGAGGTATTTATCAAAAATCGCAAGCCCACCTAAGATCCTCAGTGATTTATTCACAAAACAGAATATTCATTTTGTCATCGATGAAAAGAGTGACGACGACTAATTCGCTGCATAAAAATAATATACACATGTTTTGTGCATATGAAGTGTATATATGTAAATTGATGGGCATCGTGTATGCGTATAGTGTATATATGTTTTCTTAAGTTATTAATATAGGTTGCATATAGTTGTATATAGTGTATATAAAGTAAGGGATGCTAATCCGACTGACGACCTCCACGTGGCGACTCCACGACCTCCACATACTGGGCAAACATGAAATTAGTTTAGCGAATGTCAGCAGTAAACGAAGGCAAGTATGAACCCCTCATTCTCATGGAATTTTAATTTAATCATTTTTTTATACCCTTAGAATCAACGGAATTGGTTCCTACATTTTTTTCCAGAAGCTCGTTAGTACCATCTATAACATATATCTTAATCATCAAAATCGCTTAAGCCATTTTCGAGACAATTTGATTTTTCAAAATTTGTTTATAACTTAAGTAAAAAATTTTTTTTTTAGTTGATACTTGGGGTAAATTTATCTTATAGGGATAGCTACTTACCCCCGCAATACGGACCACATCCGACTGGGGGCACTCAGACCATGCTTATCCTGCTATGGCATTTTCAACATAGCAGTTAAATTTTCAACAAAAAAGATGCAATATCTAGTAAATAAATGAATTTCCAAAAAAAAATTTAATTTATCGAAAATTCCCTGACATTTTTCGACTTTACGGAATTCCCGGACCTGTTTAATAAAATTTAATTACTTAACTACTCAAATGAAGTAGTTTAAATTCCAATAAAAATACTTACGGCTGTAAAATGAGTAGCAGAGGTAGTAGTTGATCTTGCGATAAAGGTACTTCGAAAATGGTCTTAGTCCAAAGAATAAGATGCATTGAAATAAATTAATTATCAGGCCTGATGTGAAGAAAGTAATCGCAAAGAGCAGATGCATTACCAGCGATTGCTTGAAGTTCGTAAGTATCCCCATTTTGATTAGGGTTTTTGTGCACTTTTTTCCTAAATTTTCAGTCTACCTGAAAAAAAAGGGAAATACATTTTATTTAGTTGATTAATATTTAACGATATGAAAAAATTGTATCATCTGATAAAATGATTTTACTAATTACGATCGACTTATTTCTGTAGTTAAATACATACCATAAGGGGCTAGGCGGGACGTTTTTTTTCATGGTTTTTCAATATTTAAGCGGAAGAAATTAAAATGAGTTATTAATTTTTTAGGTATGTAATATAAAACTCTTCCGTATCATGAAGTTGAAACATACAATTTACCGATAAGTAAATTAGTGTACAAAATGTGTCCGTCTGTACCCCTCGGTATGGGGTTAAGTTATCCTCTTAAAAAAAAATAGTTTTTCAGTAATACCAAATGCCAAACTATCATAAACTAAAAGCCTATATCGTTA
>JAUELO010000227.1:3816046-3826252 GCA_032357855.1 Amphibolips quercusostensackenii | reverse complement strand
TATCTCGGCAACCGTATGAGATATCACAGAAACAAGCCCACCGTTAGATTTGGCATTAAAAAATGCATAAAAATCATATATTGATTTTCAGTGAAAAATTTTTTTACAACAATCTATCTCCTGATTTGTAATTTGTAAAAAAAAAATTTTAACCAAAAAATCTCGAAAACCTGGCACGCTGCAGATAAATGGATGCCAGATTCGGATTCAGCACAAAAAGATACTCTGAAAATGATACGTCTCATTCCATGAGCACATGCGCCATATATTGTTGACCAGTGCTTTGAGTTAGAGGTGGTTCAGTCAAGCTGGTTTTGTTCTAATCGATAATAATCTTCGTATAATCTGCTGCTTTGAACTACAAGGTTACAATGTTATAGGTTCTAGGTCCATGTGATCGTTGTAGATCTAGGGATGATTGTTGGCGGACGTTGAGGATTCGATGAACTGCTTCTCCTCTGATTGTTTTTTGATCGTCTCCTAACATTGCAATCAGAAGGTTTTCCGGGTGGACAAAATAAGCACCTCGCTAAAGTACCGGATCAACGTCTAACTTTGGGCTTCGATCTAGGTACTAAGAAAGTTGCACCTTCATCCATAAATGTATGGCACCCTGAGTACACAACGAATTGGTTCTGATCGTGAAATACATCAGTGCATAAACCTTCATTACGAATTTCGCTAAGATCGTCAAGTTTCAGGAACGTGTTTTGGTACCAATGAACAGACGCAAAATTTCGACTAGCGAAAGTGACTCACCTTGAGTGGCAGAGCTCTCCAGGGCATCTATTAGCCACGGCTGCTGGACGTATGCCCGACATAACAGCCTTACACAATAGAATTAAATATGCCTGATCCTCACTTAAAGATTTGGAGGCGAGTACTGGCAATTCAGTTTTAATTATACGGAACTAAATGATAGGAAGCTGTTCACAATTCCTTAACTGTTTACCAATGGGACCAGTAAAACTGTTTGTACCGGAAGTCGTACCGTCGAGACTGATAAAAATATAAAATGATAAAATGAGTGATAAAGATAAAAATATGTAGTGGTAACTCGTTTATATGAAGCATGCATAAAATCCATTGAACTGTTTGATTTAGTCGACAACGCATAAAGTATATGTCCTTAATACAAATCGATCAAGGTGTTCAAAAATTCCTGAAAAAAAACTTCATTAGATTTCAGAATAAAATTCTTTGTAATAAAATCTATACTATATGTAAAAGATGATGCAGAGCTCTATTCAGGAGCAATGTGTCCAATGTTGTTGAATTTCTTACTTCCTGACGATCGCTGAGTCACAACTCTGTTCATCTTCACTTTAAAGCTCTTTGGACTTTGCTCTTGTCGACAGATTTTGAATTGTCTTCTTTAGAAACAATTTTTAAGTCTTTCATTAAAGCACATGTGACCTGGGATGCAGCTCGTACTGATATTCCCGGGTTTCGGACTGCTTCAGCTACTGTTCATAAATTTACTCTTATTTGCGTCATAGGCTTAAACTATTGAACAATACATGGTCCAGGAATAAAGCCGTCATCATCAACGTCATCGATATCATTGTCAGCGTCTTCGACACCATTGACATCACCAGTAGTTCGTTCGTCCTGCTCTATAAATGAATTTTCTGCTTTGATAGTGTTTTTCCAATTTAGGTGATCTTCTGCATTCATGGTTGAGGAGGATGGAGACTGTTCTTCATTTTTGCAGCGTTGAGAATAGAATTTCTGACGTATGGCTTATTCGGTTTTGCAACTAGATCCAAGGCAGCTTTATCATTAACATCAACAATATATATTCTTCTGATTGTTCTTTGATCTATAAGCAAAGCTTTCTCTCTTTCTGCTACCTTATATGGTTTTTATTAGAACATAAATCCAAAATAGGACGCTTGCAAGAACAAATATCAAACAGACTTCTAAGATCCTTCTTAAAGAGAAACATTTTTGCTTGTGACTTAACCTTTAGAAAAGTTTCATATTTTTTAAAATAATAATCTTTAACTTTTTTTCGAATACCCTTTTTGGAAATAGTTGGCAACGATGCAGAGAACCAGAGTTTTTTTAACACTTCAGAAACTGTAAAAAAGATCTCGCTTAACTTAACCATCTTCATGTAACACTTTTGATTCTCCTGTCGTAAGTGATTTTGCACAAAAAGGATATATTTTACGACATCTTCCTAGAGAGGAAGAAAATGCGAGTCTAAAACGCTTGGGATTCCAAATATTGAATATTTTAAACTTTCTCTTGTTTTGTTACTTATTACATATAAATTAATAGTTATCGTAATTGCTAAAACCGACAGGTTGATATGAACATGAATATAAAGAATAAAAGACAGCTGCTAAGCGTTCTACTTACTTATTTTAAAATGTTTTAACTTCAAACAACATATTTTGTGTATTTTTTTGTCAAAAGCCCTCCAGTGTTCAAGAAGTTCATAAAAGCTAGATGAATAATAATAATTTTAAAAAATACGAAAATAATTATTCTTAAAACCTGCTGCCTTCCTTTTTTTGATTTTTGAGGCTTGCTAATTTTTTTCTAGTCTATTTTTATAAGTAAAAGCACCTCGGTCTTTTTAAATATGTTTGAGAATCAGCTGAAACAAGGTAATTAAAAAATAAAAAACACAGGACTTAAATTTTCAAAAAATTAACTTTTATACATGAAATAATTCTTTCATTATTTCTGTAGTTTTTAAAATTGTTTTTTTGACAATACCTCTCCATTAAACATGAACTATCTCTTACAGATTGTTCATAATTAACTGAAAAAAATTGGACATACATTTAAGACGTAAAGAAACATAAAAAAATTGACATACACGAAAATATTATATCAATGGAAATAAGAATTTTTCAAGCACATTTTGCGAAAAAGCGAGTTGAAGACTTTCGTCAATCAGTGCAAATTTTTTTCCCTTTCTCAGGGTCCTAATGCACTACTTTTCCGCATAGTTCCAATTTCTATTTCCATAATTTGGTTTTTTCGACCCACCCTATGCAATGTCTAGAGTCTCTACTCGAATTTTAAAATTATCAGAGGTAGGATCCCAACGCAATCCTAGTACTTTAAGCTGTATATTCTCCTCAAAAAATAAATCGAAAGCTCTTTCACGAGTGCTTTGTGGACAATCAGATAGCAACAATTTATTATTTGAGGCCCACTTTCTAAGATGGAAACCTCCTAGTACCATCCAGTGTGAAACCTGTGCTCGCAACTCACTAGCTTTGTCGACAGTGTCTGCGCCAAAGAGAATGTCGTCAACATGCAAGTTATTTTCTGAAATAGTCTTTTATTCAGGAAAAGCAGATCCTTTATCACTAGCCAGTCGTTTGACAACCCGATTAGCCAAGTACGGGGCACATGCTGTTCCATATGTGACGGTAGTCAATCACCAGACTTTGAATTCACCTTCTGGTGAATTCCATAAGATGCGCTGTTAATCACAGTCGCGTGGATTTGCTTTAATCTGCTGAAACATTTTCTCAACGTCGGCTACAAAGACAAATCGCGGCATGCGCTTAAGTAAAATAAATTAAATTGAGCCTCTTAACGATTTCCGACTAATATGCAAAAGCGAGTTTAGTGAGGCTTGAGGCATGAGTTGTTATCTTGAATGCCAGAATGATGGGAAAGGTATACAGTTTGAAAAAAATCCGCCTCATAAAAAATTGTTGAACAATTCTATATGGTTTCATTGTTTTTATTAATGAATGAAAGCAAGGTATTCCCCTTAAATTCCGGGTTTGTTTTTTAAACGGGCTAGATTTTTTTTTTTAAATAATTTTAGCTCTACCCAAGGAATTACCGATTTCGATGGGAGGACCATTTCGAAAGAGTAATCTTGTCATATACTGACCGGAGGGCAATCGAGTACAATCAGCAACGCTACGCTCCTCGTAGCTAATTTCATTCTTAGTCAAAGAGGATGAGAAGGAAGGCTTTTCCATCTCCCAAAAAAAAGATAAATTATCGTGTAGTTCAGAAGCCGGGCAATGACAAACTGGGAATAAACGACTTACTTTAGACTGTTAAAAATGTCCTGGTAATACCCATCTAAAAAGACAATTTTGGGCTGTTAAGGAACTGAGAATACCTTATTATGATCCTGGTAGCAGGCATGATCCAAATCTTTCTGCTCCCAAAACAACATCTATTCTACTGGACCTAAACAAATTGAGATCCGCTAAGCAGAATTTGTTAATTTCTTTAGATTTGCATAATCTGGCAATTTTGTAGAAGCGTATGAAGTCAAAGTGAACATAACGAGGGCTTGTAAAGAAATTGGAGTTTGCTTTGACTCCTCAGGACGTAACCATACTTGATCTAACCATCAATATTCAAGAACTTTCGCATCTACCATTATCTAATTCCAATTTAATAATTGCTGTGGCAAGTTATGTGGAACCTGGAATCCTGTTGCAATTATTTATAAGACAGTTGAATTCAAGTTTATTAACACCCAACAGTTGATAAAACTATTTACAGGGGTTATTTTTGCCATTATAATAATCGAGTTACTAAAATTAAAACAAAATTTAACTTAGAATTTGCCTATCGCAATACTACTTACTTTACATTTCCATAGATTTATTCAAACATTTATACTTTTTATTTTAATCCTATTGTCCTGTCCATTCACTCACAGTTATTAAATTATTTTTGATATTATTTTCTTTCTTTGTTAATCACAAAATTTAGATGCAATAACACTTAGTTTGATTAACGTTGTGTTAAATATATCAAACGTATCTGAGTAACATTTGCATAGATCATTCATCTTAACGCACATATCATGCACCGGAGAGTTATACACCTTATTTGTTTTCTTGTTTACATGAAATACATTATGAGATCTCAGCTCATACGAGGGCACCTGAAACAGTATTTTGCTTAAAATATATGGACTGTATATCTTCCTATGAACTATTTTGTACAGTAATTTCAAAAAACAAATAGTTCTTCTGTCATCAAGAGTCATTACGTTTAATCTTTTTTACAATGGTAACTAATAACATCCATTCTCTGGATACACTTTATCCTCCTTGAAAGCTAAGTATTTTAGACATTTTTTTTTAATTCTCTCAAGTGACTTCGCATGAGATATAAATTGAGGTGTCAAAATAACTGAAGCATATTTAATCTTAGCTCGTACCAGACTGTTATATAATAGCGTTATTGTGTCAGTTTTTTTAAAGCTTTTGCATGCCCGAAGCAGAAATCCTAACATCTTATTTGCATGTCTCTCTATTATCTTAATGTATTCCTTATATCTTAATTGCGAGTTTAGATTCAGACCTAGTTCACAAATATAATTTTCTCAACGTATTGGTACATTAATAATTTCGTAATTAAACAATAGTGGACTAATTAATCTTGAGTAGGTTATAACTACATATTTGTTTAGATTAAGCGGCAATTTGTTATTTACGCACCACATACAAAACTTATTTAAATCATCTTGTAAACGTACACAATCTTCAATACTAGTCATGTTTAAATTAATTTTTGTATTATCTGTATACTATAGTAGCTTTGAATATATATCTTTGTTTATGTAATTACAGTAAATTATGTAGAAAATTGGGCCTAGGTTAGAAACTTGAGGAACACCCTATTTCGGTTGATATGAAGTAGAAAAATGACCCGCGTAATGTACAAAGTGTTTTCTATTTTTTAAGAAATTCTCTAAAAGTAATAAAAGATTATGTGGTAAGTTGAGATTGTGCAGTTTTTTCAACAGTAGCGCATGGTTAAGTTTATAAAATGCTTTAGAGAGATCTAGGTGAATCGCGTCCACTTGTCCACTAAAACTTATCGCTTAGTATGTATATATTTAGTAAATTCAGATTGATAAGTTACCGTTATTTATTGGGAACAAACTCGTGCTACTCTGATATTAAATTTGGCTTCATATGCGACATAAGGATGTCAGAAATACACACTCCAAATACCTTTGAAATATCATTAACAATAGTCATAGGCCTGTAGTTTTTTATATCAGATCTGTCACCACCTTTGTATAATATGCAGACACATGTTTCCTTCCACATATCTGTTTATATGCCTGTGTTCAAAGCTGTATTATAAATATGTGTTAGAGGCTCAATCAAGAGTGGGTAACAATTCCTGAGAATAAGACTTGGAATTTTATCATATCGAGCTGTGTGTTTATTAGGTATCTTTTTTATCGCACTTTCTACCTGCGTGGATAAGATTGTAACTGTACTTCCCAGCAAGTCTTTACCACCAGAATCACTGCACAATTCCACCTCCCCATTTCGATCATCCTCTACATATACACTATCGAAGTAACTTGAAAACGCTTCAACAAATTTTTTCTCATCAGATATTTGTAAACCTTCACATACCATTATTCCAGGAATTCTAGTTTCATTTTTAAGTTTTAACGTAATGTCCTAAATTTTTTTTGAATAATTTTTAAGGTTTTTTTAGCATGAATTTTATAGATATCCAAATCTATCTTAGATAGCTTTTTGATTTGTTTACAAATATTATTAATTGTTTCTTTATCTAATCAAGATTAATTTATTCTATTTCGCAAGTTATCTTTCATCTTTATGTAGTTGTTTAGCTTGTTTAAAAACCATATTTGATAATGTTTATCAGAAAGATTATCTTCAAGAATAGAAATATTTTCACCTATTTCAGTAATAAGTGTATTGTAAAAGTATGTGCAAGATTCATCAGAATTATCTATTTCGTACAGGCCGCCCCAGCCAATTGTAGCGATATTAGAATAATGAATAACATAGTCGCCTTTTCTAAAATAAAGTTATCGTTTCTTAGCAAATTGAACTTATTTGAATAACCTATCTGTAAGCAGTCGCATATAATTATTAGAGGGGGGTGATGGCCATCTATGTTTACCAAAACATCATTTGTGGTCTTAACATTACGATTAACATTAGCGAGTACTAGGTCTAAACATCTTTGATTCGAATATCCTGTTATATTGTGTGAAATTTAAAGACTGAGCCAGATATACTAGATTGTTTAATTAAATATCTGATTTCATGCTTTAAAGTGACTCAGGAAGGTTTTTTAAATTGAAGTCTCCCGCTATTAAAAAATGTGTGATTTTAAAATTACTTAGTGCTGCCATTTCTTCAGTAAACATGATAAACTCATTTGTATCTAATCCAGGTGGAATGTATACTATTATTACTATAAGCGAGAAAGATTGGCTAGAGGTTTTAGAAGCTACAATGTTTATATTCGGGCATAAACTTTTTATGCAATTTAGCGAGATATCCTTAGACTTGAGTTGAGATTTTAATGCAATCAAAGCCCCTTCCCCAATCCTTCCCTGCCTGTCATCTCTATAACACATATATTTATTTCCAACGAATAATTCAGAAGAAAAAGTTTTGGCATTCAGCCATGTTTCAATGAGTAAATACAAATTAAAGTCAGTCGTTAAAATAAACAGTTTCACTGGCTCAATCTTTGTATTTAGACCTCGCACATTTTGATAATATATACTTAACTTTTTTAACTCTCCACTCTCTTGTTTTCCTCCGTCTGACATGCACTTGTTGACGATTTGATTATGAGCGGAGTACCTTGCCGATACACAATACGGAAATTTGTTTCCCCATTCATTCTCCTGTTCTGTAATTTCAATGAAAGATTCTTCCATTCTGTCTCTTGCATTATCGCTCTGTTTGGCATACACCAAATTCCTTGAAACTGCTTCTGCTTGGCTTTGTCCTTCATCTTTAGTGAAAATTGTTTGTGTAATTTCCTTGCATTTAATTCTGTATCCATAATCTACGTTATTGGTCTAGACACTTCCTGGTTCTGTAATTTTTTACTAATTCGGTAGAAAGTTTTTCCTTTTAATTGAAATTCAGGGTCGACACCTTTCAGTATTTTCAAAAGATTTTGTGACTCACGTGTGCTATCAGCATTAATCATTCACTCGCTAAGCGTTCCTGCTACTCCAAAGATAACTAGATTATTTTTTCGACTATTCCTATCTTTAAGTTCTCTTATGCAATCTGTGAAATTGTTGGAGCAAGCTTGATCATTATGGTTTGACAATTTTTCATTAGCGATAGTTTTAACAGTATCGATCCTATCCTCAAGATTATTTAACCTTAAAACCATGTCATGCACTTTACTTTCCATTACCTTGAAATCCTCCCTAATACGAGCAATAGCATTTTTAACGTCGGACATGCCTTTATCCACTGCTTTGCCACGATAATCAATTTTCTTCTCTAGCCTATCTAGTCTTTTGTACAGTAAAGCTTTTAGAGAGGCAAGGTTCACCATATTACGATCGTTTTGATTTATTGCGGAATTTGTAGAGTAGGCCGGTGATGGAGTTCTTGATCCGCAAAAAGCAATGATTCATCCGTCCTTTCTTGTTATCATTCTCTCACCACAAGATTTGTGGTACTGGTTTTGATACCCCAAACACTTATAAAATTCATTCGGGTCGATTTCAGGGTTTGTCTTACTGCACTGTTTGTATCAACAAATATCCGAGTTTATCACTGACAGCAGTGTTTTTTTGTTTTTTGTAGCCATTTCTTTCATATAGAAAAAAAAATTTATTTCGAACGTTTCGCAATAATGAAAGAACTAACGTAGATAGTGCAGCCCCATTTACACACAGGACACAGCACTTATTTTTAAACGTACCCCGTCTTTGTGATATCTTAGATGTTCACTACCCTGTCTGCCGAGTGTCTTTTAGACTGATTCTACTGCAAAGAACGGCGGACTGAGTACACAACCTTTTAACACCAAACTGATATTATTACCGACTACTCCACATGAACAGACTCAACTAGAAAACTAAACCTGCTTAGGAGCACGCCACGATACGATTTATTTCCTCGTCGCCATTTTTGACTAGTTTGTAAAGTAGACGGAATTTGAGAATTGTTTAAGTTAGACCTTGCTGAGTTACTCTCCTGTGTGGCACCAACCAAGTCAGTCACTAAATTTCTATTATCATAGTGTAGAAACGTATTGCGCTGTTGATGACATTTTGCGCAACTGTATTTACTAGCACATTGATAAGGCCTATGACCTCGAGACAAACAATGTGAATATACGTGTTTTTAAAACAAAAATTCCTTCTATTCTCAGTAGTCAACGCCTTGAATTCTTTGCACCTAAATAGTGTATGACTTTGTCTACAAAATAAACATTTTGAAATGGATGATGCATTGTGGCTTTTGTCTTCTGACTTACTCTTTTCTTGGGACTTCGAACCAATCTTAGAAGCTTTAATAGCTTCCACAACGCAAATGGACTTTTCCAAAAATCTATCTAGATCCTTAAAACTTAAATAGTCAATCTCGGCGCCAATCTGCTTCTCCCATTCCTTTAAAGATGTAATATCGAGATTCTTAATTATTAAAAAGACCAATTAGTCACTCCATGAGTGAGTTGCGCGCTATAATTTTCTGACAGCTGCCAGAGACTGGCGCCTGAAACTGGCATCTGTTCTCTAGCGACTCCCAAGTAGCTGCAAAATTGGCTTCAGGAATAACAACATTTTTCAATAAACACTCAACGTCAACCTTCTAAAGAAGTTACACAAAGCGCTCTACTTATTTTCTAAGACTCACTTCCTGACCCGCCGATTTTCCAGCCACCATCCCACACTCTAAATTTCCTAAAGTACCACCCACGGCGAACCTTCACTCCGAATTTCCCCGACTCACAGACACAGTACCCCCCCCCCCATTCCAAATTTCCTAGCGTGACAGCCGAGGTGAACTCCCCACTTAAAATTGTCTTAAGTTGACCTTATCTACTATCATAGTGCAGATAGGAAAGTTGTACATATTATTAAAAAAGTTATTGCTGCATTTATGTTTATACGTAAGCTGAAAAATAGCCAGACTCTGAATTTGTTCATTAAAAATTGTTTGAATAATTAATAATGTTTGTAAATTTTCAATGTTTCTTAGCAAAGTGTAATTGCAAATATGTTATTTTTTGAAGATGTAAGCAAATTAAGCCTGTTTGTTTTAAAATAGCTAAACTCTGAATTTGCTTATGAAAATTCTTTAAATAATTATTAGTTCTTAGGAATTTGCCAAGTATTATAGAAAAAAATCATCCAAAAGATATTCTTAGCTATTTCTGTAAAAAATTGTGCTTCTAAAAAGTTTTAAAAAAATTTTTAATAAAAATTGTTTAAAGATA
>JAUELO010000227.1:3670272-3686084 GCA_032357855.1 Amphibolips quercusostensackenii | reverse complement strand
TTCTTATAGCTTGAGAAATCAACAATTGGGTAGAAAGTAAAATTATTTGGTAGACAAAATCGACTGTTCTGCAAAAAAAATCGGTTCTTCATATTGAAATATATATAAAAAAAATTAACATTCTTGGCTGAAAATTCAACTTTTTGATTTGAAATTTCATACATTGGTTAAAAATTCAGCTGCTTTGTAGAAACCTTATCTTTTTGGCTTGAATTTATCTTTTTTAATTGAGTGGTTCTGAATGCCATACTGATCATTACCTTCTAGTCTCCAAAATAAACTTAGGTCAGAGATGATGAATGAAGAGAACCAAAAAAACGAAAGGAACGCGAATGAAAATTGTTAATCTACACAAGCCGAAAGTGCTAATAGATTTCCAAATTATTATTAACAAACGTATGGATAAGGCAACTTGGAAGGTGCTAATAAACAATAAAGATATAGAGGGTGCATCGACTATGATCCATGATGTCATCGTTAAGAGTGCAACTCAAGTGTGTGGTGCTGCAGTTGTAGGAAGAGTGTCTGGTGATGCGTAGTGAAATGATAAAATCCGAGCAGCCGCCCAAGAAAAAAAAGAAGCGTATGAAAGAAGGTTGAACATCACAGGCCTTAGCAATGACGAGAGAAATAGACTTGAAAATGACTGCAGACACAAAAAGAGGAAAGTGAAACTACTAGTAAAGGAAAGTAAAGCTAAAATTGAAGCAGAAGAAGAAAAGGAAAAAAGAAAATGCAAAACGAATTTAAAGGAAGCAAGATGCTGTTTTGCAAATGAGAGTTGAGTAATATGAAGAGAGGTAAAAGTGCGGAGTTAGTCAGAATGAGAAATTGTAAGGTTGAAATGCTACATAATATAGACGGGATACTAGACGCCTTGATGAACTCTTTTTAGGAATTATAAGGAGGTGAAACTATAGGGCACCATAACTTCGGTATATAACATGATATGTAGAAAACCCAAATGAGAAAATCTGTGCTCTTTTGTTAGTAATGTCAACTTCCTTGGTTAAAAATTCAACTGCTTTGTAGAAACCTTATCTTTATGGCTTGAATTTATTTTTTTTTTAGTTGAGGGATTCCACATGCAATACTGATCATTACCTTCTAGTCTCCAAAATAAACTCAGGTCAGGGATGGTAAATAAAGAGAACCAAAAGAACGTAATAATTGCGAATTAAGGTTGAGAATCCATGCAAACCGAAAGTGCAAATAGATTCTTATAATAGGATAAGCGAACGTATAGTTGAGACAGCTTGGAAGGCGTTAAGAAATAATCAAGGTATAGAGGGCGCATCAACTATGATCCAGAATGTCATTGTTGAGTGTGCGACTGAAGTGTGTGGTACTGCGGTTGTAGGAAGAATGCCTGGTGATGCATGGTGAAAAAATGAAATCCGAGCAACCACTAAAGAGAAGAAAGAAGAGTATGAAAGGAAGTGGAACATTACAGGCTTTAGCGATGACAAGAGAAATAGTCTTGGAAATAATTGCAACCACAAAAAGACGAAAGTAAAACTACTAGTAAAAGAAAGTAAAGCTAAAATCGAAGCAGAAGAAGAAAAGAAAAAGCAAGACGATTTTGAAGGAAGAAAGAAACTTTTTTGGGAATGCGTGTTGAGTAATATGAAGGGAAGTAAAAGTGCAAAACTAGTCAGCATGAGAAATTGCAAGGGTGAAATTCTATATGATACAGACGGAATACTAGACGCTTTGAGAGACAATTTTAAGAAATTATTAGGAGGTGAAACTGTAGGGCACCAGAAAAGAAACTTGGCCTAATTTATGCACCGTAATCCCCTGTTTTATTGAAGTAGAGGTGTAGCTCCTGAATCATTATAATAATGTAAAATTCTCTCTGAATCTGCATTGTTAGAATTCCAGGCTTATTAATACTTAAAGCATAATGTATAATAGTTGCTTCAAGTAAAGTTTATGAGACTAAATTCGCTGAAGTCAAGTTCTAGTTCGAAATTCACACTTTGTGTGGTAAATTTGAAAACTCGGATACCCTTTAATCGAAGAAGGTGAGAATTGGATAATTGAGTTCATCGCCTCATTAAATTTTAAGTTTATTATATAGACACTTCGAGATATTTAATAAAGAACTTTTAACTGCAGATGGATAATAATCTAAATTTGAAGAAATTATCAGGGCTCGGATTTTTTCCACTATTGTTACTATTTGACACTTTTTTTTTATAAAAGTTACTATTTTTCTACTTTTTGAAAATGCCATTAATTAATTCCAAGGAATTTAACGGGATTTAAAAATTCTTAAAAGGTTTCAAAGAATTAAGTGGGATTTTAGAAAATTTCATAGGATTTTATAAAGGTATATAGAATATCAATAATATTTGAAAGATTTGAAGAAATTCTAACGGTTTCTGAAAAACTTTAGGGAATAAATTAAACTAAATTTTAAAGAACTTCCTGATATTTTCGCAGATTTTTACTGTTTAAGAAATGTAATAGGAGTTCACAATATCTAAGGGGTTTTTACGTATTTCAAGGGATTTCAAATATTTCAAGGAATCACTATAGATTTTAAGTGATTGTTAAGATTCACAGGGATTCAAAAAGCTTACGAGTTTTTTAGGAATTTTTGGAAGATTTCAATAGATTATAAGTCTAATATAAAATAAATAAAAGTCCTAACCTTTTTCAACTGCTTTTCATATAAAAAAAAGATTTTACATAAGATTTACGGATTTCAATCTTTCTGAAAATGTTTTTTTTTTAATAAAATCTTGATTTATGTCAGAAATGATGCGAGATTGTTACGTGCTTCATATCCTAAGAGTAAGTTCGTGACAGAACGCAACTATATCTCATGGCCTTATCACCTCTGAAAAGAGATTTTGGTATTCTTTTTCCTGTTTTTCCGAGGCATCGATCCAAGTAGGAAAATTACGTGTCGCTGTATTTTCTTGAAATATCATGTGCGGAAAGCATCAATCATAAATAAGAACACTGAATATTTTAAGTCAAAGTTTCTAGAATTATACAATTTTAATTAGTGTTACAAAAAAAATTCAATTCAACATTAGAATTGATAAGATTAATTTGTCTAAAATCAAAAAATAAATTTAGTGTCATTTTAGCTATTCAAAATAAAATTTTTTCAATAAAAAACTTTCAAATTGAATTATGCTAAAGGGCATTCAAAAAAAAAAGTAATTTCTAATGGTCAACATTAGAAATGAAAAAATGTGCACTACGAAACTTTGAAAATTATAAGAATCTGAACTTCATCAAATACTGAAAAATCGAACAAGATCCAGGAGAACAGGGTGTAATTGTTAGTGGTAAGGAATGCGCACCATGCCTTATCATCATAAAAAATAAACAATTCCTTTAGTCAGGTAAGAGAATTTAAAAGCTGATGACTATATTCTAAAAAATTGCTGATAGAGCACACTTAAAGGCAGACTACATTAAAAACCATAAAATGGTATTTTAATGAAAAAAAAACAAATAAATAAAGAAAATTGTTGTCAAGTACTTCTATTGATTAGGTCTTGAAAAAGAAGATATAAAAACAGATATAGAGTTTAGTTATAGTTTCAGCCCAACCAGGGCAATACAGTTTGAAAACAAGTATTCAATCATACTCATATTCATTAAACAGATTCTAACACAAAAAGTGAGCAAAAAAGAGGACAGCCTTGAAGTTTGCATCAATTGTTTACGAGAATGACATGTAGTAAACAAAGCAATATGCCCATTCTTCCAGGAAGAAATACAAAAAGTCCAATAGAGACAAAACAGTTTCAACAGGAACAGTTTTGTCAAAGAAGTCAAAACTACCCAAATTGAAGGTGGCGTGTCAACAACATCCTTACGAAGAAAAGAAACAAAGGCTAAGACCACCAAACCCTTAGAACAAGGCAAAGTAAAAGAAGGAGTTATTTATGCATAAAAGGTATTATGTTCTGAGAGATTAGAAATCTGCAGGGACAACAACAAAAAAAAACCCATTAACAACAGAACATCTTGTAGTGTGATCAATTCACTAATTAATGTTCTAGTGAAAATAGCAATTAAAATGGATCACAGCATGATCAGTTATTACTAGCAACTTGCTAAGATATACAGGTATACTGGTCTATTCAAAAGTAGAGAAAATTATCTAAATGAGCTGCATATAGTACGCACAATTGTAAGAGCAATTATCAACAGCAGGCCTTAAGATACTGCACTGCAATATTATTGTCATAGAAAGAAGGAAGTCTGGCCTGCTGAAATTAATTGACAAAAACAAACCAGACCTTATCAAATAAAGTCCAAAGCCAAAAATAATACAGAAGGATTTTCAAAACTATTCATCAAGAAAGCTAAGAAGATCCTGGAGTACCTAACATCACAACACAATCACTATAGAAGACTTCAATGCAAAACGTCTATTTCTGGGCTCCAATATCACCAAATACTGAGTTCAAATTATAGATGAAACAATCCACCAAAGTACCAGTGCCCAAACCTTAAAGATTGAGAATATTGGCTCGAGCTACAGGCCATGGCTACTCAAATTAAGTGTAGAATGTGAGGAGATTGAGATCCTGAAAAGGAATCTAAATCAAATTAACCATCAAGACCACAACACTCTCACCGGTAAAATAAGCAAGAAGCTGACAGAAAACAGAATAAATAGTGATGAAGATTGTGAAAAGGTAATAGTTTTGCTCGAAAACACAATAAACCAGGCATTGGATGATACCGTACAACTCAAAGAAATGAAGAACAAGACTGACTCACTTCCAACAGAAATACAAACTGCGAAGACTAAATGCCAGAGTGCTATTCAATAAAATGAAAGTGGAATACAAGAGGGTAAAAAAGGCGATTAAGGTAATAGGCAACTGAAACAAGAATAGTTGGACTAACTTCCTCAACAGCGACGAAGATTATCGATGTAAGCTTTAGAGAATACAAAAATCCCTCGAAAGACCTGATACAGTTTTACTGTACTTCCCAGACGCAAGCTCTATAGAACAGATAATCGATAAACTAATGGACTCCACTATAATTAAATATAAGACAGCAAAAATAATAAAAATGTTTAAAAATAACAAGGCACCAGGACCGGATAGAATAATGATTCAGCAACTGAAGACCATGGGACTGTAAAAGGGAAAACTGACAAGTTGCACTATAAAGTATTACAGGTAAGATCCTAGGAAAAATCATACCGGCAAAAATGCAGCAAGTTATTGACAAAGTAATCCCGCCATTCCAACCCGGATTTCTAAAAGGTACAGGAACTAAAACCCCAGTGCTAAGGACCTTGAGACACATTTCTGAACAAATTAGAACAAGGCAGAACTGTTGCAAGAATGCACCTTAAATCTTCAATCTATGTATAGCTGACCCTTTGGTCAAACGCATTGTAAATACTATAACCTTAAAGTACGCAGATGACCTCTGCGTCCTGAACAGAGCCAGCAAATCAGTGGTTGCAAACATAAGACCTGAATGGGCCACAGAAGAATTCTTTAAGTAATACAAAGAATGGGGTCTCCAGTGTAATTTCACCAAAAGTCAGGACATAATTTTCACACAGAAAATACATAAATTCACCCACCTTAAATCGACGAAGACAACATTAAATTACAGAAAAAACTACCTACTTTGGCATCAAGCTAGAAAGAATCCTGTCTATGAAAACTAATTTAGATGAAAACTATTTGAAAGCAAAAAGAGCTGCGTTCGTAAGTAATCCAATTATTGGTAGGTATAGCAAAGTGGATAAGGGTGTTAAGCTTCTAATTATCGACATCTGCATCAGGCCAATACTAGATTATGAAAACATTTAACGAGACAACAGGCTAAACAAAACCTCAGTTAAGAAACTAGAAGTGACTCTCAGGAAAATAATCATTTCCTGTTGCCTTGTTTGTTTTAAACCTCGCTATTGCTCTATTCACTTTCTCTCTCCCTACTCTACTATCGCTATCCTCTTCCTCTTCTATCACTCTTCTCTTTAGACCTTATAACTTATTTTGTCCTCTTCTCAAGAGGCACGTAAAGTACTGGGTCAACTTATCGATCTCTATTTCTCGATTCTATTTCCTCTTTTTAAGCGTTACCTCTTTTTTCATCCTTTCTATTAGTTCATTAGGTTTTTTCAGACACATGTCTAGTACCTTCCTTCTCTTCGATATGCCGATTCCATCATGAAAATTTAAGTGTCGCTATTACTGTGAAGTGTTTCGAGTCTGTTTTATGTCCTACTACCACTTTATTAGTTTTCTTCCTGATTCTTTCTTTTGACAGAATGCAATCTATGACTGTCTCTCCTTTACCTATAAACGTTACCTTCCTTCTCCATCTCTCTTCTTATTTCTAATTTAAATAAGCCACCACTCCTCTTTTAACATGTTTAAAAGAGTTTTACCCTTTCAACTCATATGTGTCCCTATCCTGAATCCTCTGTCCATCCGTTTAAATCTTTTTCTATTAACAACGACTCTTTATTCTTTTCCTCTATCAATTCCTTAACTACTCTTTATCTTTCCTCTTCTTATCTTCTATACACACACCATGTCTACTCGCTCTCTTCTTACCTTTATTCTTCTCACCATAACTGCCTTTAACTATTATTTCTTACATGTTCTTTCCTCTCTTCCTGCATCGTCTACACATACTCCTTTATTAACTTTAGTTTTAAGCCCATCCAGTTCTTTTTATTTGCTTACATTTTACTTAGAAATACCAAGTCTCATTTTCCAATAGCTTTCCAAAACTTTTAGCTCTTGTTCTTCAGTCCTGACACATTACAGAAAGCCACACTTACTCTTCTCTTTTACTCCCCTCCCCCTTCATGTTACCAATCTTTTTTCTTTCACGCAAATCCTGCCTCGCCTCTCCGACTAGAACTCCTAAGAACTGATTGAGTGGAAAATAGTTCATAAAATGTTCTAAATAAGTATTTTATAAACAAATGAAAAAACGCATTTTTTATACTATTTTAAGAATCCTAACTTGATAAAAATTATTCTTTCCTGAGCATGATTTTATATTCTTATTTGTTATTGAACACCGTACACATGAACAATTCTTAATCATTTTTGAAAGCATTGAGAATTTGTTAAATCACGATCTAGTAAACTGTAAATTTAGACAAATTAAGAAGAGTCCAAATTTGTGAAATTACATTTGATTCCAAACTGAATTACGCGAAGAAATTAAATGGTTAAAGTACACTTGTGTTTCTAAGATTAATTAATCGCGAGTGCGCTATTTGCCTTCCTCTCATATTAAACTTAGAGTATTATTATTATGATTGACATAAAATCTCTATCAAATTGAAGAACTTTTACTCTTTAATACATTGCATTGCGAATAAACGGATTCAGTGAGTGCTTGGCTGAATGCACTTGAGTAAAGCTGGTGAATCGTTTTTCGTATTAAAACGTTTCAATGGAATCTCTTCCACGAGAAAAAATTATGAGATAGAAGCAGCTAAGTCGGCGTTAAACCTTGGAGGCTTGAAAATTCCGAGTATTGAGATGAGACTACTTATGAACTTTGCATTCAATCTCCATCGGTAATATGATTTGACTATCTCTTTACAAAATTTTCATATGCAGCTTTCAGAGCTTTACTTTTCATATAAGTTTGTTATAATTTTTGATGCTCGTAAAGAGGATTTTGTAATTCATGTACAGGGCTGCCACAAAGTCACTTTTTTCTTTTGAATCACGTCTAAGTCACTTTTTAGGGTTAAATAGACCCCGGAAGAAACTCTTACAGTAAAGGATTTGAGGGAAAATAAGAGAAGGAACATGAGGGTCGGTGAGGGGAAATGAGAAAAGGGGAAGCAGGGGGCGTGAGTAGAATTTAGAGAAAGAAATTAGGGGAAGAAGAAGAAATAAGGAGAGAAAATATATGGAAATCGAGAAGAGGAGAAAGAAGGAAAAGTTAGTGGAAATTATAGGAGGGATATTAAAGAAAGTAACAAGAAATAAGGAGGGGAATGTAGGTCAGGGAACGTTGAAAATTGAAAAGTAATAGGGAGAGGGGATGTAGAGAAAGTAATAGGAAATAAGCGAAGGGGGCGTGGAAGAAGCAAAAGGGAATAAGTAGAGTGAAAGTAAGAAAAGTGCGAGAAAATAACAGAAAGGAAATTAGGCTCAGTGAGGGAAAATAAGGGGACATGATGGAAGAGAAAGCAGGAGATGTGAGGAGAAATCAGGGAAAAGTGAAGGGAAATTATAAGAGGAAGATCAGGCAAAGTACCGTGAAATAAGAGCTGGGAAAGTAGGAAAGGAAACATCGGAAACTGAGCGAAAATGGGAAGAGGGCATTTAGGAAAAGTAATGGCAAATAAGGGGAAGGGACGTGGTGGAAGTGAGGAAAAATGAGAGGAAGGAAAGTAGGTGAGGTAGGGGGAATGAGGGGTAATAAGGTGGGTGCAGTAGGGGAAATAAAAAAGGGAAAGTAGGGGATAGAGAAGAAATCAAAAAAGGAAATTAGGGAAAGTAGGAAAAATTGGGGATGGGAAAGTATAGAAATCAAGAGCAGGGGAAAGTAGGGAAAGTGAGAAAAGTAGGGGAAAAAACTTAAGAAAGGTAACGTGAAATAAGGGATGGAAACGTAGAGAAGGGAACAGTCAAAAGTAAGGGGAAATGAGAAGTAAGGATGTAGGGAAAGTGATAAGAAATAAGGGAAGGGGACGTAGGGGAAGTTAGGGTAAATGAGAAGACGGAAAGTGGGTGCAGTAGGGGAAATAAGAGAAAGAAAAGTAGGTAAAATGCGGGAAATAGAGGTAAATTGGTAAGAAGGAGTTAGGGAAATGGTAAAAGTAAAAAGGAAAGGTAGTGAAAGTGAGTAGGGGAAGTAAGTGAAGTAAGGGAAGCAGGTGAAGTAAAAATAGGAGAAATAAGGTGAGTAAGGAAGATAAAGTAAGGGCTGGACAAAGAAATTAGGGAAAGTGGGGCGTTAATTGGGAAAGCAAGAAGAAATAAGGGGAGAAAAATTAGGGGCAGTGAGGGAAAGTGAAAAAAAGGGAAGTTGAATTTGTAAAGGGAAATCAGTAAAGAAAGTTAGAGGAAGTAAGTAAAATGAGGAGACGAAAAGTATGAAAATTGAGAGGGGTGAAAAGTAGGGAACGTAAGGCAAAATTGCAAGATAAAAATTAGGGAAAGTGACGTGAAATAAGAGGTAAGACCGTAGAGAAAGTAATGTGGATAATTGAGAGGAAATGAGGAGAGGGGGTGCAAGAAAAGTAATGTGGAGCAAGGGGAGGGGACATGGAGGAAGTGAGAAGAAATAAAAGAAAAAATATGGCTGCAGAAGGGGAAATCAGGGGAAGGAAAGAAGATGCAGTAGGAAAAATAAGTGTAAATTTGTGGTGGGGGCTTAAAGATAGTAAAAAAAATTAATAGAGGGAAGTAGGTGAAGTAGGGAAAGCAGGCTAATTAGAATAAGTAGAAGTGATGAAGTAAGGACGGAAAAAAATTAGGAGAAGGGGATTAATGTGCTACAAAAAAGATCAATTTTCAAGAAATTACGCTAATTTGATCAAATACACAACAAAAAAACGATTAAAAATTACACTAATTTTCAACTAAGCATTTGAAATCTCAAACTAAGAGTATTAATTATTAACTAGAAATGTAATGGTTAAATTTTAATTTAAAAAAATATAATTTTTAATGAAAAAAAATAATTTTTTACAAAAAAGTTGAGTTTTTTATAAAACTGTTAAATTTTTAAGGAAGAAAGTCGAATTTTCTACAAAATAGTAAAATTTCCAGACAAAAAAATAAATTTTCAACAAAAAGATAAATTTTCAAATAAGAAGATTAGTTTCTTACTTAAAAGATGAAAATGATTTTCATTAAAAAATTAATTTTTTACAGAACAGTTAAATTTTCTACAAAACAGACGAAATTTCTACAAAAAGTAGAATTTTTAATTAACCATTTTAATTTTTCACCAACTAATTATATTTTTACTTTAAACATTAATTTTCAACACAAAAAACACACGTTTATTGAAGTAGTTCAGTTTTCAAGCAAAGGGATGAATTTTCAACTAAAAAGATAAATTTTCAACTAAATATTTACATTTTTAAACTGGAAAGATTAGTTAATCAATAAAAATAGAATAGTTGAATTTTTATTTAAAAAAATAATTTCTTAAAAAAATACTTTTTTTCGCATAATAGTTGAATTTTCTACAAAACAGTTAAATTTCCTACGAAAATGTTGAATTTTCAAACAAGTATCTTAGACAAATTGATTTTTGACAATAAAAGTTATTTTTGATCACAGTAGTTCAATTTTTAACCAAAGAAATGAATTTTTCACTGAAATTATGAGTTTTTACAAAAAAATTTATTTTTGAGAAAGCAGCTTAACTTGTAATCAAATATTTTTATTTTTGAGCACAAGAAACCAAATTTCGAAATAGTACATAAATTTTCAAGAAAATAGTTAAATCTCTAACCAAAAGGATTTGTTTTTAACAATAAATGATTGTTTTACAAAATAAATGATTTTGAACCAAACATTACATTTTAATAAAAAGATAAATTCTTAACATGAAATTTAAAAGCAGATTTTTTAACCGAAAAAAAAGGAACTTTCAATTTGAATTTTCGATAAAAAAAAAAACAGGAAAAATGGAAAGACCCTGCGTTAAATATTAATTTTAATCATTTAATCATTTATATTTATATAGAATAAATTTTCCAATTATTTTTAGTGATCCAGGGACTAAAAAATATTTAACCTCCCCACCCCTCATTTGAAAGAATTACGACATTAAAGTTTGACACAGATAGAGATTTGAAACTTTTGTAATAAATTTCAGAAAAAAAAACTAAAAGTCATATCAAAAAACTAAAAATACGCCTAGATTTGTCTCCGAAATATGTAGGTCCTGGTTTTTTTTAAACAATTTTTCTAAAAATTACATTATTTATTATATTTCTGCATTTTTTGTGAACAAACTAAGCATCAGATCGAAAAACCAACAAAAGCATCGCATTCATTTTAAAAATACATTAATATTTTTTTTTAACCATTTGTCAAACAATAAGCGCATTTTTGTCTTTTTCTCTGTTTAATGAATTTGTTGAACAATTACATTATTTTTTATATCTACTCAATAATTATAAACGAATTAAGCCTTGCATCGAAAAACCAATAACACCATTGTATTCGTATTGAAAATTTATATGTAACGTTTTTTTTGTTTAAATATTTGTTAAGCAAGTACATGATTGTTTTAAAATGATTTAAAAAAACTGTTTAGAGGTTTTCAGAGAACCTTAAAGACTTTATCATTTTTGCAAGAATTTTAAAACGTATTATAGATTTTAAAATGATTTACTGTATTTTATTCGATTTTAGTAGGATTTCTAGGGATTTCACAAGATTTAACGTAAGTAACAAATTTCAAGATATTTTTAAGAATTTTAAAGTGTTAGCTATATTTAAAAAAATTTCAAGACATTTAACCAAATTCAATTTTTTAAGGGTTTTCAAAGAATTTCCTAGGATTTCAGAAAACATGAAAGAATTTTAAAAAGGTATCTTAGATATCAGTGATATTTAAAATATTTTTTAGAAATTTTAACGGATTTCTATGAAACTTTAGGAAATAAGTAAAACAAAATAAAATTTCAAGAGATTTTAAGAGATGTTATTAGATTTAAGGGATTACTTTTTTTAAGAAAAACATTCCGTTTAACTCTGTTTTCAATTCAGAAAATAAGTAAATGTTATTCTTCTAAATATCATTTAAAAATGGCCTTCAAACATACTTTTTTCTTTGAAAAATGTTTTGTCTACAAAAAAGTGTTTTAACGGCTTTAGCTATGAAAAGATGTTCTTTTAAAATTTGAAAGAGTACTGTCGCAAATATTTTTTCTTCGAAAAAGTAAGTCGCTATTAATGAAATTAAATAATCTTAACAAATTGGTGAAAAGCGATAGTAAAAAAAATGCAGTCAGTATGCTTCAGGAATATCAGGACCTGCAAGAGGTTGTTCGAATTTAGGTAAACTTCGTGAAATTATAGTGTTACATAAGAGACATTTGGGGTCCAAAAGATTTAAAAAAATTTTTTAAATTACGGGAGTTACACCATGCTGAATTTGGGCATTACATTTTTTCAAATATCTATATTTCTGAAACCATTGGAAGAATTTTAATAAAAATTGTAAGGTTTATATATTTTTAAGTATACGCTTTAAACTAAATATTCAAATTTTTTTTTTGACCTAAAAAATGTCCAAAAAAAGTTTAAATTTAGTTTTTCGTCAAGAAGGGGAAACAATTCTCTTTTCTTGCTGAGACAATTAAATTCATTAATATTTCACCTTTGATTTTAAAGAAATTAATAGTGACTCCTCTAGATCACAAGATTATGTCATTTTAGTAGGACGGTACGCTGCCACCGCGTTGCTCTCCCAGTGTCGCACAGTGGTGTAAGAGCACATTTTTGGACAGTGCAGCCCGACACGTACTATTTATTTAAAGACTTTCAAATTTATTAAAACCTGACATAAATCTATGTGATAACAAACTAAAAATTATTTTTAGTCTGGTAAATTAACAAAAAAAAATGTGCTTTTTGAGTAAAATTTGTTCTTGAGATTATTAGTGTTAATATTATAAACAAATTTAATAAACAAATGCATCAATCAGGAATTTTTCTACAAAAAAATTAATTTCATATAATGCAAATTTTATTAATTAGGAACTTCAAATAATTTTAGCAAAATTCATAATTTTTTAATTCTTTATTCATAATGTGTCTCTTGAGGGTTTACATGACCTCCGTTTCTCACAAAACCATCTACACCTTTATATTAACTTATCTTAATTATTTGCAATTATTTACAACTATTTACATCAATTTTTATACCTAGATCCTTGCTTCTTTATAACATATATGTCGAAGGAGTGAGCGAGCGATCGAAAGTGAGAGCGAGAGATCGAGCGAGTGAGAGGCAGCGAGTGAGTGAGAGCGAGCGCATCCGCAACTTAATCTACTTATTTCTTTCACTTGTCTTCTATCTCATTCTCAATTTACCATTTTTTCACATTGCTATCATTGACGCTTTCTCCCTTTTAATCATTTTATTTATCAGATAATTTAGAACATATATGTTGTTTATTACCCCCATTCCTTTTCTAATCCCTGTTTGATTTGGTGGCACTATCTTTTTTCCTCAACTACTTTCTTTAATCTTTCTGACAAAACTGTTAAATATACTTTATATATTGTTGGCATCAGCGTCACTCCCTTATAATCTTTAACTTTCTCCCCTTTGCCTTTCTTTACTATGGGTACCACTACTCTTTCTTTCCATGACTTTGGCCAACCCTCTCCTCTCTAAATTCTATAGCACATTATCCATGCACATTCCTTCAGTTCTGTTTCCCCATATTTCCAGACATTATTTGGTATCTCATCTATTCCAGGCGCCTTACCATCTTTTATTATTCCTAACACTTTGACTATTTCTTCCCTTGTTATGATCTTATCCTCATATCTTTCCCTACCATATTTTTCTGCTTTTATTACTTTTTTCTCCCCCCCCTCCACCCTAGAAAATCCATAAATTATTTTTTCCATTCTCTTATCTCAACATCCTGATTTACTCTTTTTCTTCTTTTTCTCCTTATATTTATTACCTCCTGAACCTGTTCTTCTGTTCTAGCCTTTTTCGCCTCTTCTTCGAACCTTTTATTTTCCTTTCCTTTCTTTTGATCACACAACTCAGCGTACTCCCTCTTTTTTCTCCTATATTCTTCTCCACTACTTTTCCCTTTTCTACATTTTTTAAATTCCTTTCTAACCTCCTTTTTTCCTTTTTGCATTCTTCATCCCATTTACTTCTATTCCCGCCTTTACTAACTTCTTCTTTGCTTGTACTTTCTAAGACTCTCATCATTTCTTCTATCATTAACTCCATCTCCTCGTTTACATTTCCCTCTTCCATTTTGATTTTTCTGAACTTTTCCTGAAACTTTTCTGTTCCTTCCCTTGACCAATACCCTCTTCCTGCTCTTTTTACCTTCGTTTCCTTTTTTTTCATATTTATGTTTTTTTTCCTTCTTTCAATGTCAATATTAGCGGAAAGTAATCTGAATCTATATAATCTTCTATCTCTAATTTCTTGACATTCTCTCTTACCTCATCGTCCACTATCACATAATCAATTACTGTTCACTTTTATCCTTCTGAGCGTGGATATTCCCCTTCCTCATCACCTTTTATATTTTCGTTTAATATAAACCATCCCATTCCCTCCAAACACTTTAACCATTTCTTTTCATCCCTATTCAATATCTTGTCTTTGGAATTTCTTTCCCCTGCTTCTCCCCATTCTTTTTTCCCCTCTATCTCTTGTTCTCGCATTAAAATCTCCCCCTATTATAAGCCTAATCTCCTGCTTATTTTCTTCCATCACTGTTCCTCCCATTGATATGACTTTTCTTTTCTTCTTCTTTGCATTTTGCACCTGCCATTTATGACCTCTTGGTAGCCTTTCCCTTACTCTTTCCCATCCCCGTTCATCTAGCAACATCTCCTTTATTACTACGACATTGTATTGCGCCAATTTGTTTATAAATTCCTCATCATTTCTCTCTAAGCCTGTTTTATTTCAGCAACGTATCCTCCATTCTTTCATTCTTTTATTTCTCGCCTTTTTTAGTTTCTTACTATTTCTTGTTATTTATCTCCCGTTCCTTACTCTCCTAGTTTCCCGGCATCTTATTTTTTACTATCACTTCCCTTTTTTCATCTCAATCCCAATCACACAATTCCTTTCTCTCCTAGTTTCCCGGCATCTTATTTTTTACCATCACTTCCCTTTTTTCATCCAAATCCCAATCCCACAATACACCTTCGATCTGTATTCTTCCATACTTAAACCAATGTTCTTTTTCCATTACTTCTTTCCTCTTCCGCTATTTTCCTTAACTTATACTGTATACTTTTTTCTACTCAAATAAAATCATCCTCTATTCCCTCCGAGCTTCCATATAAGGCCCTCTTCTTTGTCATCACTTACCTCTTATGCTTCCATTTCTTTAGTTTCACGTATACCATTACCTCTCCTCTTCGCCTTTTATTTTCTACACTTCGCATTTCCTCTATATTTACCTTAGCAACTATCCTTTTTAGTACAACTTCCACTCCTTTCCTCAGTTCCTTCCCCTTCAATCTTAGACCCTTTATCACTATGTTTTTTCTTATTTCATATCTCTCTTTCCTTTTCTATTTCTCTTTTTATTTCCCTAAGACTTTCCATCTCTTTACTCCCACTCTTCCCACCACCAGACTCTCTGTTTGAGATTTCTATCTTCATAATCCAACATTCTAACCAGTCTACCTTTCTACTAGACTCTTTCTGTTTTTCTAATATTTTTTTAAATGTCTGCATCCTTTTTTCCAATTTTCCCTAACTTTTCTGATTCTCTTATCTCTTTTCTAAGCTCGGGCATTTCTTTTCTAATTTATTGTTTCATTTCCTCTCCTTTTTTTACCTGCCTTTTTTCGTTTACCTGCATTACCTCTATCATCATTTTACGGATTTCATTTACTTTTAAGTTTTCATCTTCTCCCGGCCCTCTACCATCACATTTGTCTCCCTCTTTCCCCTTGTCTGTCTTTCCTGCTCCATTCTGACCTTTTTCCGGTGGTATTCTGAACATTTTCAGATGTTTTTAGGATTGATTGTACGTGTACCTACATAACTCACGTAACTTCTGTCGCCACTGTACTACCTCACCCTGCTACCTTATCCTACCTATCCTACCCTGGCGTTGCTACTGGGCTGCACCG
>JAUELO010000227.1:3611753-3628340 GCA_032357855.1 Amphibolips quercusostensackenii | reverse complement strand
AAATACCTTTATTTTGAATATGTAATTTTTGTCAAAGTTTATCATATTGGGAAATGATTATTTGAACTTAATTTTATGATTGTATGTACATATGTTTTAATTTTTTCTGGAATTAGTATAAAAGGTTATTAATAATTAAAATTTTCAGAAATTCAATTTTGAATTTCAAATAAAATATCCAGTAAAAATTATTTGCATGTTCTAATGAAAATAATATTTTATGCTTTTTATTTTGTAAACTAATTAATTAATTATAAGCTGTTTGATTTTTTTTTCAAAAAATTAAATGACATGAAGTTGAATTTTAATTATTTTCGAATGAGTAACATATATTGATTATTTACTTTGAGGTTACACAATTAAATATTTTTTATATTTTGTATAATAAAAGTTAATCTCTCATTTAAAATACTTTTATGACAATTATATAACGTTTTAAATGTTTGCGAAGCTGTAAAATAATGATATAAATTCAATTTTAAAAATTATATCTACATATGTTTTAATCTTTTCAGGAATAAGTGTCAAAGTTTATTGATAAGTTAAATGTATACAATAAATACAATTTCAGACGAAAAAAATATATAATGTAAAAATAATTTTAATGATTCTATGAAAATAGTTTTTTGGTGATTTTCATGCTGTGAACTGACTAATTAATTATTAACTGATTCTATAAAAAATCACATTTTCTGGAATTGGTTTAAAAGGTTATTAACAAATCAAATTTCTAAAAATGAAAGTTTCTTTTTAACTAATTTAACTATTTCGCCTTTTAAGCTGATTAAAAAATCATTGACTAATTAATATTTTCACAACATAGAATTAAGTGAAGATTGAATTTTAATTGTTTTTAATTAAGTAACATAAATATTTTTTTTTTGCTAAAGATTATGTATTTCAATATTGGCTATAATTTGTATGACATTTTTTTCGAAATGTTACATTTATACAATTAAATCTGTTATAATTATAATATATCCGTCACAATTAACTTATTTTTTGTAAATGTTTAGATATTGCAAAAATGAGGATCTGAATTAAAAATCTAAAATTATATGCACATATTATTTCATTTTTTTTCAAATTGGCATAGAGCCTCATGAATAGTTTAAATTTTTAAATATGAAATTGCAATAAAAAAAATATATTGTATAAAGTAAAAATTATTTGAATATCAATCGATTATTTACTGACTTATCATTTTTTTTCAACATCAAATTACATCAAGATTAAATTTTAATTCTTCTCTTTCAAGTAACAATAAATGATTAATTACTTGAAGGTTATGTAATTGAATATTGGTCATTATTTCTGTAAGTGCATTTACGTATATTTTAACCTTGTTCTGATTAGTTTAAAAGCTTATTAGTAAATCAAATGTGTAGGAACACAATTTAATTTTTTTTTCATTATACCATGAAAAAATTATTTAAATGCTTAAATGAAAACAATTGTTTGATGGTTTGAGGATTCGCTTTGAAATGATAGGAAGAGCCGACATCGAAGGATCAAAAAGCGACGTCGCTATGAACGCTTGGCCGCCACAAGCCAGTTATCCCTAACAGATTTTATTCAAATTTACATTTTCTAGAATTAGTTTTAGAGGTTATTCATAAATTAAATATGCATAAATAAGAGTTCAAAATTGAAAAAAATATATAAAAAATTATTTGATTGTTATAACAAGAATTATAGTTTAATGCTTCTCATTTTGTGAAATGATTGACTAATTATTAAGTGATTAATTTTTCTTACAATATTAAATTGAATAAAGATTGAAATTGAGTTTTTTTGAATGAGTAACATAAATTAATTATATAATTTAAGGTCATATAAATAAATATTTGATATAATTTGCATCATAAAATTTAAAATATATTTAAATACCTCTATTCTAATGACGTAATTTTTCAAATGTGTCTTATGTTGTGAATTGAGTATATGAACTTAATTCTTAAAATTATATGTAAATATGTTTTAATTCTTGCTAAAAATTAGTATAAAAGGTTTTGTTAAAAATGTGAAGTTGAAATTTTTGGAATGTTTAAATGAAAATTATAGATTAATTGTTGAATGAGTATTTGAATTTAATTTTCAAAATTATGCCTACATATTATGTTTTAATTTTCTTGAAAATAAGCAGAAAAGGTAACTAATAATTCAAATTTTCAAAAATAAAATTTCGAGAAAAAAAATAAAGTAAAAATTAATATTAAATGTTTAAATAATATAAGTATTTAATGCTTTTTATATTGTACACCGATTAATTTATTATTGACTAATTTATTGTTTTACAATATTAAATTACATAAAGTTTAAATTTTAATTTTCATCTATGGGTAGCATAAATTGTTTTTTTTTTAAGGTTATGTAATTTATTGCTGGCATTAATATTAAATCCTTTTATCGTTAAAATGATACTTGATTAAAAAAATATATGTCTCCCGATATTGTTTAGTAATTTCAGACACCAATTATTTAATCAAATTTCCATTACGAGCATCTGAAGTCAACAAAAAAAATTTTATTTCCTAATTGTCCTTCATTTATGTTGTCAGAATCAGAAGAGTCTAATTTTTTTTTTTTTTTTTTGAATAAAAAGTAATTTCATAAGGAATCACTAGATTCTAATTCAACAAAAATTTTAAAATTTAAATGAAGTTTTAATTTTTAAATTCACTTCCCTGATACATAGAAAAGTGTAACTTAATCTATCACTGAGATAAGTACGAAAAAAGAGAGTCGAATATCATTGTACAATAATGAAGACTTTTCGCAATATTGAATCGCATAACCTAAAAGAGGTTTAAAATAAATTTTTCAACTGAAAATTGAACTGCATTCATTAAAAAACATTGTTCTTTGGTCCAATTATTTAGTGAGTGAGATATGGTACTGCTATTTTATAAATTGACACCATTTAACATTTTTTTAGTGTTTCAGAAAATTCGTTTTTTGTTAAAAATTAATTTTTGAAACTGTAAATTAAATTGTTTTATTTTTTATTAACACTTGTCCTCCCCAATTAAAAATAAATAACTTATTTTGCTCAAATTTCATTACAAGTATAAAAATTTAGATTTCCGCTTGAAACTTTATCTTTTTGGTTAAAAACTGAAATACTTTGTTAAAATTTTAACTGCTTGGTTAGAAATTTGTGTCTTCAGTTGAAAATTCAAATCTTCTGTTGAAAGATGATCTTTTTGGTCAAAAACTAAAATATTTTAATACAATATTGGATTATTTTTTTAAAAGCTCAGCATTTGGTTGAAAATCACTTTGCTCAACTGAAAATTTAACTATTTTATTTTTGTATACTTATAATCCTCAATTAAAAGTTTATATGTATATTTAGTTAAAAATTAATTTTTCAAATGAAAACTAAACTGTTTGGTTAAAATTGTTGTTTTTTAGTTTTTTTTTCAAGTTAAATATGTAGAAATACTATTTTTACTTAAAAAATCATCTTACTTATTAAAAAATTTTTCTATTTATCTAAAATTTTATCTTTCTTAGTTGAAAATTCGACTGCTTGGTTAAAAATGTATCTTTTTTGGTAGAAATTAATTGGTCCAGGCTTAAAATTTAATTATTTCTTTAAAAAGTAATCTACTTTGTCGAAAATTTAACAATTTTGTAAATGTGATTTTCCTGTTGTAGATTTTTTCACTTTTTTTGTCAAAATTTGATCATTTTTATTTATTTATTAAGAATACTATATAAAAATAAAAAAATTCAAATTTTCAGCCAAACGACGTGAGATACAAAATAAAGTTTTGATAACAAATTTCAGCTTTTCCAAATTCCTACAAAATTTCCTGTAATTATTTTTAGATACGGCTTCTTATTTTGGCGTTTTTTATAGAACATACTATGCGAAAAATCAAGAGTTTAAATTTTAAAACAAACGTCGTGAAATCCGGAAAAAATTATTACCGAGGAATCAAAGCTTTTAAAAAGTATTACAAAATTTTGTGAAACCATTTTTGAATAGCATTTGTCATTTTTAATAAAATAATGCTAGCAGGTTGTGTTTTTTTATATAATCTATTGTTGGTCCACTTTTTTACTCAGAGCTAGGTTATAATTAAATAAAGTTAACAAATCTTATAGTTTTAAAAAATTATTGTAATGATATAATAAATAACGCAAGGTGATAAACATCAATTTCATCAGTATATTATTGTTTATAACTATCTTCTCTTAGAGTAATGCTAGAAAATTTCAGGTTTTTCTGAAAAATTTATCTTTATATGAAAAAGTTAAAGAATATTTCAAATGTCTGCTTTATTTCAGAAAAATACATTCCCAAAGAAGAAACAGATACTTTAAGAAATGATAGAATGATTTTCTCTAATGTTTTTTAATTACTTTTTATAATTAAAAATATGAACAGACAATAAAAAATCATTTCAAAAATTATGTTCACTAGATTGCATTAATTACCACCTCACACTAACTTATTGGTGGATTAACAGTTAAAAACTACAAAAGAAAACCGCAAATATCTAGCATTGATATAAAATTATATATTTATAAACAATAATAATTAGTTAAGGCAATTAGATTTATTAAACTAAAATAATTATGACCACGCTGTTAAAAAGTAGAAAGAAATTGCATATTTCAGAAAAAGTTAAAATTTTCTAGCATCATTCAAAGAGAATATTATTCAAAAGTATAAGAAATTGTTTTGACAATTATTGTTGTTAAATGGAATAAATTATTTTATTTTGTCTGATTAAAAAGTTGTGACAATCGAAAAACCCGCAAATTTTTAATTATATATTTTTTTAAAGAAAATTTAACATTGCTGTTCTTGATTGTATATTTATATATTTTTTAAATTCAAATTAAATTATTTTGTTAAAAACAGATGTCTTTTGTCCATTTTTTTGAAATTTAGCTTCTTTTTTAAAAGTTAAACCACTTTATTAAAAAATTTATTTCTCGTCTGGATATAAATTATTGTAGCTGAGAAATTAATCTTTCTTAAGTAGGTGAAAAGTTAACTATTTCGTCGAAAATTTGTCTTCTAATCATGAAAAATTATTTTTTTTTGCTGAGAATGTAACAATAACATTTTTAGTGGAAAATTGATCTTTTTTAGTTACAATTTTATCTTTTGGATTCAACATTAATTCTTTTGGTTAAAAATGTATTTATTTGGTTAAAAATTAATTTACTTCATGAAAAATCAAGCAATTTATTAATTTTTTAATGATTTGGAAGAATTTTAATGGGTTTGAAGTATTTAAGGGGCATTTTTAAGAGCATTATATAATTTCCAGCAATTTTAATGATTTTAAAATATCTTAGGGTATTTCAAATATTTTTAAGTATTTTAAAGATTTCATCCTATTTAAACATTTTTCACGGAATTTTCGAATGATTACAATCAGGTTATTTCACAATCACTATCCGTTCAAAAAAGATTCACTTATCGTCTGGTATCGCGAATTCTGGGTATGCAAAATGCATTGCTGATGCATTGATCGAGGGTAAACCACTCTCAAATCAGCGAGAAAACGTTCAGCGTTATATGCACGTTGTGCTCTGATTTTTTGATATCGGTGACGCTAAAGTAACTAAAATAAGAAATCTCTCTCATAAGGCTGTTAGAATAACATCAACGCAATAGGCGATCGTTATTCGTAAAGTCGCAGATACTCTACCTTTTTTGTAAGTTAACAATTAGCTCGTCGTCGCTAGCAGCGCTAGAAGCGCCTAGTCCAATAGCTTCTTGGATGATTTTTTTCTTACCAGATAAGAGCCATCCTTAGAGGTTTGCTGATACCTCCATTTTGACGCCTATCGAATCTTTATTATTTCGTATGCCCATGTTATACACTAACAGTTAATTTTTTTCGTGACTGTTTCGACGTGTTCCAAATTTAGCTGACTCATCACGATGAGTAAACATTTCAAGAAACTCATACGCTGTAGTAAGCGATTGAATGCTATCCTTTCTTATTCGACGCTTATCCTATTGTTATTTCTCTTTACGGCGCCTTGCGCTTGGCTATACTTGTAATTTTTTTCCTTAGCCCTTGATTTTAAACTATTTTATTCTCATGCGAATAATTCCATATTACGAAAAACAAGCTTACGTTAAACATAACAAAAAAATTCGATAGACAGTTATACTGCGTTAAGTAGAATAAAGCTACGCTTATATTAACACAATCTATAGATTTTTTATTTAAAAAAATTATGATTTTAAAGCGGTTCACCCCGCGCCGGGGAAAAGGCAAGTATCGAGGCAAGCAGTTAGAGTAGTGGTTATGAGAGATACGAGACGCCAGTTAGAAGCGAGAGAACTGCTGCCACAGCTCCACGATTGTCGGTTAATAGGCGAGGTAGACCCATGAACCTGCAAAACCTATGGGCATAGAAACTAAGGTGACGGAGCACAAACCTGTGGGTCAGGCAAAGCGTAAGTAAGATGCATGACGCACATTACGCATGCTCTATCTAATCTTCGGTTGAGCTCTTAGTAATTGTTCTGTTGTATCAATAATAGTTTTCAGTTTAAGATGGATGCAGTTTTCATCTACGAACCAGAGTCGTCTCTGGCACCCTACGATAAAGTCGGGATAACTGCACTCTTCCGGATATACCAAGTCAACCCGCTCACCTAAGATGGGACTTCGGGCTTCGTCTCTTTAATTTCTATGTCCATGGCAAAAACTAAACAAAGCTGCAGAGCGCTTGCATAGCGTGGGGTCGATCAGTTTTCTTGATGATTAGCGAAAAAGAGCAAGCGCGACAAGCAGCAAGGCATATTTCCTGGAGGAGAAAAGGTAGTAGAGGAAAAAAGAATAAGGGAAGAGATTAATAAAGGTTTAGGGGGGGGGGTGAAAATTAAAAGAAAAATATAAAAAGGAAGATGCCAGAAAGAGAGAAGGGAGCTCTAGGAGAAGCTACAAAAAGTAAAAAAGAGATGGGAAGAGTAAGGAGAATTATGGAAAGTCAAAAAAAAAAGTGTGGGAAAAAATAGAAAGCATGGAAAATCATCAGAAAGAATATGTTGAAAATAGGAAAAGGCAGATGAATGTGATAAATAAGAAAGCGAGTGAATGAGAAATAAGCGCTGACCAAAGAAGAACGGAGGTAATAGTGAGCCAGGAAGTAAGAAAAGGTGGGGTGAGCTTGCATGTAGAGAATAAGAGGGTACATAGGAGAACAATACAGATCTAAAGACAAATAGAAGGTGAGGCAAGATCAAAAAGAAAGACGAATGTAATGATCAAGGAACTAAGAGTAAATAGTGAAACGAGAAAGGAACAGGTTAGGAATTTGATAAGAGATATAGGAGCACAAGTGAGGATTAATGGGTAAAAAAAGTTGAAAGAATGAAGGAAAGGAGGAAGGACATGTTTTTAGTGACATTAGGTTGTGACGATGATAGATTAAAAATAATGCGCAAACAGAATTTGTTAAAAAAAAGAACAGAGATAATATAAGAAGATTTGATTTGGCAGGGAAGGAGAAGAATATGGCCTATCAAGCGAAAGGCATAAGAGAAAAGAAGGGAAGGTAGTAGTTTAATGATAGAGAGAGATAGAATGCGAGTAAACGAAGAGACGTGGATCTGGGACAAAGAAATGGAAAAATTAAGAGCTTGGCAAACAAGGCAAGCAATGGAGAAGGACAAGGAACAGGGAAATATAGAGGATGAAAACGCATTGGGATTCACAGAATAAAAAAAAGCTAAGGACAAGGAAGGGATGAGAAAGAGGAGAAGATAGAAATGTCAGAGTGGCGTTCTAAAATGTCTTAGGATTGAAAAACAAGGATAAGGGTTTCTAGGAAAAATTAACAAAATGGGACGTAATAATGAAAAGTTAAACTTGGGTGGAAGACAAAGAATGGAGGCGCATAAAAAAATTGTTTCCAAAAGCAGACATGCGTAAGATGCAAGCAGCGAGAAAAGATCACGTGAAAGGGAGAGATGAGTGGCATGGTGTTCGGGGAAAAAAAGAAATTGGTGGTAGAGAAGGGAAAGGTAGAGTATATGAAAGAAGAGGACGGAACAATGCTAAGAAGAATAAAAGTAGGAAAAGTGATTGTGAATGTTGAATGCGTATACAGAAGAAGACGAGAAGAAGGTGAATAGAGAATGGTAAGAAAGTAGACAGAGAAGAAGAAGAAGAAGAAGAGGTTGTTGCTGATAGAGAGGGGTGCATAGATGCGTGGATTAAGGAACATGGGGGAAAGTTGTGGGATACAGAAAAGGGGGGTTTCATTGAAAATTTAAAACACAAGGAAACGGATCGAAAGGGTAGGAGGCTACTGGACTTGTTAGAAGAGATGAGATGGTTTATTTGTAACAACAATACTAAAGGGGAAAAAGGAGTGTATTCACGTACGAAGTTAAGGAGACACCGAAATAGACTGCGTTCTGGTAAAAGAAAGAATAAGGAAGCTGATGGATAGAATGAAAGTGGGCAATAAGATAGGCTCGGAGTACATTTCGGTGATGGTGACATTGGAACGCGGAGGTCCACGATACCAAAGGAGTAAGAAAAAAAGAAAGAGAAAAAGAAAATGAAAAATAGGCATTTGGAAAAGGAAAAGTTTAGATAATTTAGAGAAAAAATGGGGAACGAGAATATATGGAGTATGAAAGTAAAAGAAGTAGACGCACTGCTAGAAAAACTTAAAGAAGTGATTACAAAGGTAAAGAAAGAAGTGAGAACAAAAAAGTAAGAAAAGGGGCTTAGAAGAGGTGGATGAAATGACGAATGCAGGAAAAGTAAAGATAGGATGAAGGAGAATTCAAGAAAATAGAGGAAAGGGAAAATGGAAACTCAACAGGAGTAAAAGGAATCATAGAAAAATGATAGGGAAAAAAAGTCAGAAGGAAAAGGAAAGGTACATAGAAGAGGTAAAGCAAGAAGTAAATGAATGGAGATAATGAGAAGTGATAAGGAGGAAAAGAGAAAAAAGGAAAAGCATAAATGAAAAAATCGATTAGAATGAAGGGGCGAAGTATTTTGAGGGTTTGCTGGGAGGTGTAGAAAATAGCGCAAATTGAGAAGAAAGAAAAATGGTAGCGGGGAAGAAGTACAGCGAATCCGAGATTAGTAGGAAAGAGGTAAATAAGGCGATTAAAAAGCTGAAAAGAAACATGGAAACAGAAGAAAATGGCTTGAAAAATGATGCACTGAAGCATAGAGGACTAGGAGTGAAAGAAGAGACGTTGAGGATTTGCAATAAGGTATGGAAACAGAAAGAGTGGCCGGAAAAATAGAAGACTGGGCTAGTAGTACCCTTGATTAAAAAAGAAGAGGGCAAACAGGTGAAGGGATATAGAGGTATCACACTTATGTGGTTGGGATACAAAATTAATGCGAAAGTACTCATAAAAGGTTGGTAGGACAAGTGAAAGAAAAGGAAAGTATACCACACTACCAAACGGGTTTCAAGAAAGGAATCGAGACCACAGACAACATCTATGTGCTCAATTATTCAGTCAATACGAACCTAGGACGTAAGAAACGAAAATTAGTTGCACCGTAGAAAAAATATTTGTGAAAACTGATAAGAGTAAAGATAGGAGAAAGAAAAAGCGAGGAATTCTGTGCAGGAAGGCAGCTCAGGCAAGGGTGTCTGTTGAGTCTACTTCTATTTATTGTTCTTCTTGCAGACTTGAAGAAAAAGATAGAGAGGAATAGGATAGAAGAAAAAACATTAGGAACATGCAAAGCGTACTTACTAGAATATGCAGATGACGTAGTGCTAGTAGCGGATGATGAAAGAGGAATGAAGGGCGACTGGAACATGAGAGCGTGGATGGTCGATGTGCTAGTATGGTCAGTATTAGGATATGAAGTGGAAATTTAGGAATGGAAGGAGCATAAGACAGTGGAAAGTCTGCATGAGAAATTTTTCATATGGGTTATAGAATTAAGCTGGAGCTTTCCAGGTTATATTCTGAGGTAAGAAATAGGACGAGAAAAAATGAATGTCAGGCATCTGAAAAAAGCCAACAATTTCGAAGCGAAACTAAGAATAGTAGAGGGAAGCAGAATCGCACAAGCGTGTGCACGGGAGGTTATGGATAAAGAGAGGAGGGGTAACATGGGACGTTTGAAATCGGAAGTCGAGGGACATGTAATGAGGCTTGAATGTAGTATGTAAGTGAGAGGTAAATGTGGCAGAAAATATAGGAAAAGATGAAGATCAGGCAAGAAGAGAAATGATGGAAGAAAATCGCGGATTTATGGTACAAAAGATGGTATCGAATGGTTAGGATGCAAAAGAAATCAGAGTATTTAAAAAAGATTTTAAAGAAAAGAGTAAATGGAATGGATTAGTAAGATTCAGAATGGAAGAAGGTGTAAGAGCAAGTAGGTATTTTATTCGTCAAATACCTACATGCTCTTACCCATTTTGAATGGAAATAGTCAGGGGAAAGAATAGATAAAGAAGCTGGAAAATCTAAGAGAGAGAGAGAGAAATGGCAGCGCAGGGTAGAAAAAGAGCTAAAAAATGACTTCCAAAGGAGGATTAGAAAGTAGTGTTGCGGAATAGAATCTAATTTTAAGATTGAAAATGGTAAGAGGGAACGGAAGCCATGAAAAAAAGAGAAAGCCTAAACAAATAGAGATGTAAAAATTTGACGCGGTTAGCATGCACGTCCTGCGTAATGTACGCGGTGAAACGCGTACGTCGGTCGAGATCTAGATCGTTCGGATTAGATATGATGAGTTTTGTATATACCAGCAGTCTCTTCACAGAATCATCAACAAATCCAGGAAAAGATAAAAAAGGAAAAGCCATCAAGATCATACCAGCTTCTCCTGAAGATAATGTGAATCCAGCTGTACATCAGGCGGGATACAGCCATACGTATTCAGATCAGGGATCTGAAAAAAATGCGCATGCAGGTCCATCTCAAGGTATTTTAAAGTATTTTTAATTATATTAAAATATATCGACGAATTTTAAATTAATTTTTATGATGTTAACAAATTTTAAAGTATTTGGTAAATTTTCAGTTATTTTACAAAAATTCTAAAAAATTTGGAAAGCTTTAACAAATTTCTAGGTACTTCAAAAGATTCTAAAGCTTATTTAAGAGTCTTGAAGAGTTTTAAGGGATTCGGTAAATTTTATGTAATTTTTAAAGATTTCAATAGTTTTAAGGGATTTCCAACGATTTCAAGATATTCTTAAGATTTCGTAATATCTAAAAATGTTCCAAGAAACTTTTAATTGATTGTAATAATTTGAAAGAATTTAAAAAAATTTGATATTTTTTTGGTTATTCTTAAAAATTCTAGGAAATTTTTAAAAGTTCGGAAGAACGTAAAGGTAGTTCAAAGGATTTTAAAGAATCTAAATAATTTTAAGGTGTCCTGAAAAATCCGAAAGCAATTTGTAGATATTCAAAAAGATTTAAGAAATTATATATTTGTAGGTAATTTTAGAAGATTCCAAAAAATTGCTAATTTAATCAAATAACTTAAAGAGATTTGGAAAGGTGTGAAATATTTTTAAATATTCCGAAAAATTTTCAATCGGTTTAAATAATTTAAAAAGGTGTTTGAAGACTTTAATATATTTTCAGTTACTTGAAAAAAATGCAGGTAATTTTTTAGGTGTAAAAAAATTCCAAAGTATTTTCAAACATTTTAAGAGTATTGTCGGTACCCCTAATTTTCTTTTAGATTCCCTTACCGAAAAGATGTTTAAAGTGTTTTTTTATTTGTCACTGAATTCGAAACAAAAAACATCTCAATCTCAAAAGACTGAGTAGATTTTCAAGAAAAATTAATAGAATGTCATTAGTGTAAATAGCCACACCTATTTTCTACTTTACTATTTACGTATGTAAGTACGATTGACGCCTAGCAGGAGAGACCAGGACTGTTTTGTCAATTTTTGATGTGAGAATTTTGTTTTGATTTGCCTTATAAATTTAATAGAATTTGGTATCCACTTTATGAAAATGCACACTCTTGGCTTGGACTGTGAATTTTGTTATGCATTCATATTTAATTTTTAATGGATCAAAGCTTTGTTTATAGTAATGAGACGGATTAGTCAAATTGCCATGAGTACGGGTCAGGTTGACCAAGTAAGTACAACAGCATCTAAAATTAATTGAATTTTGGGATCAAAATAAAATTAATGAGTATTTCACTTCGAACTTTTTCAGAGAAACTAAGAAATCTTGCATGACAGCAAGAGAAAACTTTCCAGATTCTTTTGAAGAACTTTAAACTACACAATCGCGAGCGTCAAATTTACCGTTTGCGTCAATGTTTTCATGATCGCGTTTTATGCCAAAAATAGAATTAATGAAATTCTCGGGCGTCCACACAGAATAGTCAAATTTTGCTGACCCATTTATGTCAACGGTTCATCCAAATGCGGGGCTGACATCTGTAGAAAAGCTTTACCATTTAAAAACAAATATGCTACTTCTTTAAATTCTTTTTACTTTAGCCAATGAAAGAAGATTCGGCAAGTGCGTTGCGAGAACTTCAAAACTCAACTATTGATTATGTGCAGACACTGGTTCTCCAAATTAGCCAGTAAGAGATTGATTATCAATTTTAGTATATCCTAACGTTAAGCGGCTCGATCATCAGTCTCTTCGTGATAGAGAAATATAAATCAGCATTAAGAAAGAAGCTCAATCATTTTGAGAACCTAAAACGTTTCTAAAAAATCGCCATCTTTCACTAGATGCTGATAAATCAACAACAAAACTCAGTAAACAAGCCTTTTCAAAATCATCAACAAAATATCAAAAAATCAAGTTTATTAAGCAGTGTCAGTCGTTGCAATCAACAACCGCTAACGTCAATGCAGTTACGGAACAACTACTAAAGAAATCGCTATAGGATCAAAAATGTTTTATGTGTAGAGAACAGCATTTTTTGATGTCATGTCCACAATTTAAGTTTAAATCGTGGTGCAAAAAAAAAGAATTTGTGATTTAAAGAAGATTATGCAGTTATTGCCTTAGGCTTTACCTGATTAAAAACTGTGCTTAAAAAAATGTTTGTTAACTGTGTCAATAAAAGCATTATACTATTTTTTGTGAATGAACAAGTATTTAAGCTCTACCTGTTGCAATTTCATCCACTGGTCTACCTTTGCAGGCTAACTCTCATGCTGTTTTAGTGACGCAGGTGTCTTTTGATGAAACAACCTTGGTGTTATTAACCAACGTGATGGTCTTTGTGACTGCGCTATTCGGTCAAACTTTATATTCAAGCATCTCTTTATTAAAGTTTTAAGGTCTCGGTAATTTCGGAATCGCTACCGCAAAGCTTTCAGCTGCCTCGGACTAGAGATCCCGTACATTTTCAAGGCATCGGTAAAAGTAATTTGGGAACGTTACGTGATTTTGTTCCTATCGAAGTTAAACCACACTTGCGATAAGGGTTTAGATTCAAACTTGAAGGGCTTGTTTGCTTAAAAATAGTTACAAAGCTTTGAAAAAGTAAGTTTTAACTTAACAATAGGCCTTACCTTGCAGATCTGTAGCTGGAATATTCGAATTTCAATGGAAATCATCTAATCGACATGATTTTAGGTGTTGGCAATTTATAATTTACCATTCAGTGCTCTTCATAGCAAGCGTGTTTTTACTCTGGAAATAAACTGCTAATAGTCCTGAGCTTCTTTCACGTATCCCTGAAGACCTTTTAGCATTGTGTTTAGATCTGTCCTGGAATTCTGAAACTTCAGTGGAGATGCTTAGGTTAACCTGGCAACCCGAAAGTGTTTTTTTAATCTTCAAGATCGATCTCACTTCTATCAAAGATGTCTTCACTGAACGTGTTGTTGCCAGTCGACCTGCATAACTCTTTGATCCACTTGAATGTTTGTCATCCGTAATTGTGTTAACAAAGATATTTTTTTAAGGACATTGGTAACTGAAGCTCTCTTAGGATGATCTGCTTCCTAAAGAACTTTGTCAATGCTGAAAAAGATACCACGATGATCTGCAAAATCTTTCATCAGTTTGAGTTTATCTGTGTATTAAAATACGATCTTCTGGCTGCTCATACGAATTTCATGCTTTTGGAGTTGCTTCAAAACAAGCTGACACAGCAGTTATTAACGTTGGCTCTGCTCAAACAATAGGAGAATGTTCCGTGGTGCTTATCGCATCCTTAACAAAGGTAGCACCTGTGAAAAGAGTCTTGCTTCCTTGTCTTGAACTGCCTTCTGCAATTTTTCTAGCTCGTCTCGTTGCATATGTTCAGGGTATTCTAAACTCTAATGCTGCTTTTAACATGTTGTCGGGTTTAACAACTTTTTTAGCTTGGTTTGTAGATTCATCTTTGCGATGGAAGTCTTACACCGCGGATCGAGTATTGGAGATTTAGACCACACTTCCGTCAGCTTCTTGGCATTATGTTCCGGGCAAATACAATCCAGCTGATTGTGCGTCGCATGGTGTGTCTGCTGTTAAATTTTCATATTTCTTCCTTTAGCAGAATAGTAGAATGGCTACCTTATTTAGACTACCGGCCATATCGTCCGTTGGAACCTCTAAACAGCTCAGTAAACACGGAGAAGCAAGTGAAAGTCGATTTTGTGGTTTGTCAGACAAAACACTGGTACCCGTTTCCCGAAATTCGTCCTTGGATCGTCTTCTGCGAGTCACCGCCTCGTGACTCCAATTTTGCAAAGCCGTAAAACATCGCTTACGGGATACATCACCTAATATCACTGCTTCTAAACTTCAACAAGCTTGTCTGCGCATGATTCAGCATGACCAGCTTCGTGTCGTTTCCGAGGAAATTGCAGCTTTGAAGAAAAGTGCCAAGTTTTCAAAATGGAGTGATTGGTTAGAGTTTAATCTATCTTCATACGGCGAACTTCTTTGAGTTTGCAGACGTTTAAAACATTGTCAAATCAAATTTGATGAGAAACAACCCTTGCTTTTACCGTTAGAATTTATGTGCACCAAGCTTGTGATCGAGCATAGTTATCGGCGTTGTCTTTATAGTGGCACTCAGCTTAACCTTGAAACACCTCAGCAATTTATGGCTGACCTACTTACATTTCGTTTAACTCCATCCCGTTGACAGTTTTTGAAAACTAGTGTCGACTACGCTGGACCGATTGGCTTTCGAACGCATAAGGGATGTAAGTTCAAATCGTATAAAGGTTACGTCTATATCCTCGTTTGCTGCACTACTTAAGGATTTCATCTGGAAGTAGTCTTCGACTACATAGCTAGTGATTTTATCGCCGCGCGTTAACGGTTTACATCACGACCTGGCATGCGTGAGTTTCAAGTCAGCAATAATGTAAAGAACTTTGTAGGAGCTAACCGTGAATTTTAAAAAAATTTCGCTCAGGCATTCAAAGAGTTCCAAGCCATCGCTTTATTTTTAGCCTTAGATGGTACGAAATAAAAATTTAATTCACTAGTGGGGTCCTGCTTTTATAGAGTTTATGAGGCTGCTGTTAAGTCTACTAAATTACACCTCTGATAAGCAATAAGAGAAACCCTTCTGACCTTCAAAGAAATGGCTATATTTTTGGCCAAAATCAAAGCATACCTTAATTTTTTGCCTCTTATGCCACAATCAGATGATCCACAAGTCTTCTCAGCGTTGACTCCAGGACGCTTTTCTATAAGATGCCCTTTAAAGGCCATTCCTAAGCCATATCTGATAAAACTTCCCAAAAATCGGTTGACCTGCTTCCAATTAGTTCAGCAAATGCGCTGGCATGTCTGGAGACACGTCTAAATGAAAAGTTGCCTCCTACCAAGTAAGCAATGAGAGAAGTCATCAAACTTCATCATGGCAACAATCGTTTATTCAGAGTCGTCACGTTAAAGGCTCAACGCGAATCAGTTACTCGACCAGTTAATTAGGTGTGTCTACTTTCATGTGTGACTAATGGTACAAGTGAAAAATAGTGTTTCAATAATCTGATTTCATCTGCGACGAAAGTCGAGCGAGTTAATTTTCTGAATTCTTCTTCAGTCAACCACGATTTAAAAATGTTGATTTTTTAAGCTGGTCTCTAGTCATTATCTCATTTACATAAACATGTTTTATTTTAATTACTCAAAAAAGATTAGAACAGTCCAATACAGTCAATTGCTTTGGTTTCAGTCTGTTTTGTCTTTGTAAGAAAGGTCGTTGACGGGAGTTCGGAGATTGACTTTACACTTCCTTTGAGAGATGACTAACTTTATCAAAATCATTGAGAACGGAATTTCACTTTGATTAGACACTGTCAAGTTACACTCAAGAAACACACACGATAAGCACGTCCGCTCTGGGCGGAGTATGAAGCGCGACTGACAGTGATGATGCGTGGCAGCCGGTGAAAGGAAGTAATACAGCCGTCGTGCAGCGCCCTCCACTACGGACGAGCCAAAGATAAAAATACCGCCCGCCTCGTTCTTGAAACGACCATTTATTAGCCGCCCGCCGTAGAAGTCGAAATTCCAGGATCTGAGTCGAGTGATGAATCTTCAAGAGGTCGCTTCGACAAAACATCCAGAGGCAACGATGCTAACTTGGTAATTGACCGCACATATTCGCCACTGGAGGTTCTGATGGTAGCAACTCGCACAAGACCGTCCTT
>JAUELO010000227.1:3399140-3415607 GCA_032357855.1 Amphibolips quercusostensackenii | reverse complement strand
AAAATTCAAAAAGTAAGCGCATTTTCAAAATCTTTGAAAACACTTTTTTTCAAGATTTAAAAATTCTATGTACGGTTGTTAGTAGTACTCAAAAGGGCTAACGATTTAGCTAAATGACTTTTTTGATAAAAAAATTACCGGAGTTGTAGCATTTAGAAAATTCTAAAAACCAAACGAAAATAAATATTAGGCCAAACAACGCACGGTATAAAAAAATGTCGAAGACAGAAAAATGTTGCATTTGGACAAGCTATTTAATTATCATAACAACTTTTTGAGTTTTTGTAAAAAATCGAAAATTCTAATTTTGACTGCACAAAAACAATAATAAAAAATTCCATTTTGCAGTTAAACTATACAGGATACAAAAAAAGATGATTAAACAAAAATTGTGTATCCATAAAAGATCCACAAATTTGTTGCAAATCACTTTTTGATAGGACGCGTCGTTTTTGTTTTATACGTAAAAGACTGCTTTAAAAAGAGAAAAATTGAATTTTCAGACAAACGACGCAAGATACAAAAAAATTAATAGATAAAATTTATTTACCCAAAAAGATCTTGAAAATTGTTTTTAATTATTTTTTGATAGAATGCGTGGTTTTAGTTTTAATCGTGAAAAATAACATTAAAAATAAAAAAATTTAATTTTTGGAAGAACGACGCAAGTTATGAAAAAAAATGAATAAAAATAAAGTGTGCGTTCAAAAAAGATCAAAAAATTTTTAAGGATGACTTTTTGATAAGACGCGTGATTTTTTCAGGTTGAGGATTGAACTATCTTGTTAAAAATTTGTCCTTTTTAATGGATTCAGCTGTTTTTAGATTAAAATTTAAATATTTTTTGGTTGAAATATCAAATATTATATTTTCATTGAGAATTCATCTTCTTTTGTTTGCGACTTCAAACACTTAGCAGAAAGTGAAACTGCTTTGTAGGAAATTAATCTTTTTGGTTGATAATTCATCATTTTAGTTGAAAATCCTCTTTTTTAATTTATCTATTTTGTTTGATTTTTTTTTGTGAAAATTAATTTTTCTAACTGAAAACTTAATTATTCCATATTTGGTTCAAAATTTATCATCTTCAGTTCAAACTTTAATTATTTGTTAAAAAATTCCTCTATTTTGTGAAAAATTAAATTAAATTTGAAATCAAATACAAGTTCAGTCATTTGTACATGAAATACTTATAACGCAGAACGCAAAGCGCACGGCCAATCTATTTTGGATCGCGAAGCGCGACAACCAAATCGCGTGCGATAAGCGGCACTTTTATCAGTTTTTTTTGTTTCTATTAGAGGGTGCACAGAACTGAGCGTGAAGCGCGAGGTTTAAATTATTTTTAAATCAAATATTGAGCGCGTAGCGCGAGTATCCGGATGAGAATGTATTCCTTAAGGTTGATCGAACCTTAAGTAATTAGTTCTCCTCTTCATTTGAAACTAAAGTAATTAAGCCAAAAGCATGTAACAGCGATAAAGCTTACAAAGCGAGCATTAGCCCGCCAGGCACGCAAATTTGTAGATATAATGAAGGCCGATAGAGCCTTCAGCAAATAAACTTCTTTTTTTAATCTAGAATAAAAACAAATTTACAATTACTTTAATCGTAGATGTTTTGACAATTTTATCATATTTGCAAGTAAACTTCTTCCTTTTATCTAAGACGAGCACAAAGTGCGAAAACTGAAATTGAGTCGAGCGCGAAGCGCGAGGTAAAAAGTATCCGAGCGCGTAGCGCGAGGTGCATACATTACCGAGCTTGAAGCGCGAGGTAAATATATTATTGAGCGCGAAGCGCGAGATACAACATTCGCGCGCCCCCGGCGCGCTCAAACTTGCGAGCTGCGCGCGAAGCGCGTGATGAAAATGTGCCCGCGAAGCGAGCAGATTTTTTGGTTACAAATGCAATTGTTTGGTCAAAAGACAATCTGTTTTAGTCGAGGATTCAAATATTTTGTTGAAAATTCGTATCTTTTGGTAAAAATGACCGGGGGATGGGATCAATGTTGCCTGATTTAAACAAAAATAAAAATTTTTTTTCGGACAACGAAAAATTTAGGAGGGATCAATCATCAAAACTCAAAAGTATAATTTTTGGACTGCCTTAGCGTAAGAAAGTCTCTCGAATGCAATGTATTGCATGGAATTTAATTTAATATGTTTCAACATGAAAGAGAAGTCTTCAATCAAAGTTTAAAAATTAAAACTTCTTGAGTTAATGTATAACAATTTAAGCTAAAAATAAATTTTATCAATTTATTCTATTCTTGCACTTCTTTTTGTACCAATTATTACAACGAATTATACGATTTCTACATATTTCGATCAATGATACCAATCGCCCGCAAAAAATCAATGCTTGGATCATGAGAATATTTTAAAGTCCTAAAGATAATTTATAAAAAAAAACGTATATGTTTAAATGTTTACAAATACTCAAAAATATGTCGAATTAGTTACCTAAATAAATCTGGATAAGAGACTATTTTGTCTAAAATTTCAATACAAATAACCGCATTTTTTAGGTAAACATGGACCCTCCAACATTTTTTATTAATATTTATTGTTTGACTTTTCTGTAAATTAATGATTAGAATTTTAATAATTTGGATTCACAGGCTTATGAAAAAAAAATTTCTGAAGATTTTCTGAGATGTCGCAAAAAATGTTGCGCAATAAGGTTATTTGATTAAAATGTTTCGAAATTTTTTTACGTTTATTCACTTTTATTTCCATTTTGCCTTCTTTTAAATAATATATAAAATATTATGTAGGTATATACCAAGGGGTTTACCACTTTATATCCTAGTCATTTTCCAAATAATTTGTTCAAATAATTTACGATCGTTATAAGAATTTTAAAAAAATTCACAAGAATAAAAAAACGTTACTAAGAGATAATTCATAACCTACGCTAGAGGTTTTAATTTTGTTTAAATAAACATTAAAATATGATTTCCCTGCAGTAAAAAAGAATGCCACGATAGAAAAAAGAAAAACCCTTAACGTAATATATGAACGATCCCTGAGATTCATGGGAAAAATTAAAATGACTTGTTTTGAAAAACGTATTCTAAAAGAAAATTTAAAAAAATGAAGCATTATACAAACTATTTATTTTGATACTAAGTGAATTTTACATTAAGTATGTTATAACCATATATAATTATAATTAATATTTCTTAATAAAAGAAAAAAATAGTTTTTTTGTGATCACTTTCAAATAAAAAATCAATAATTAATCTGTGATACCAGAGTTATGAAAAATTATATCTAAGAATTATTAACCTATTAAAATATCAAAAATAATTAACCACTGTCATGTTATTTAAATCTGCGCAGGTTTATTTAGACATTAGAGTGGTATTATATTTTGCAAATTATGTTTAAAAAATATTAAGAATAATTCATTTAAGAGGGCCACCATCGTTTGCCAAAGTGTCTTAATATATTGTACTCAACATCATTATTTACAACAATATTATTTTCTCTAAATCTAATTTTATATGACAATACATAAAATTTCACAGATGAAAAGCTTAATTTAAATGCGTTTCATTCATGCTTCTAGTGAGAGGAGATTTTATATTCAAATCTGGAAATTTTTAATGGCGAAAATAAGTAAATACCCCAAAGATAATGTGCTGTATATTTCAAATATATATATATTTGAAACTTATCAGTCGACTAGAATTTATTAAGTTAAATTAGAATAGTAAAATTGTAATTCAATTGGAATACTTGTCAAAAATAGAGTTTTCAAATAATTATCTTTAACGGGAAATAAAATACACCATAAATTTTTAATAAGGTGAATTACATAGGATCAATTTCAGCGTCAAATGAAAACAACGTTCTAGCTTTACTAGGTCAGGAGTGATGACATTGAGTTATGGAACCATTCTGAATATGTACCGAAACGTGCAACTGAAGCTACTCTTCTGTACTTTTGAAACAAAATTTTCCTCAAAACTGTTGCAAAACCTATATTCACCATTATGAACATTATTTAATGATTACAAAACCTTTGGCTTTATTTTTGCAACGATTTTTATAAATAAAAACCCTCGATAGGCTAAATTAATTTTTCGCTAATTTTCTTTACCAATCTTTGACACAAAATAACACTTGTTACTTTTATCGTATTTTTTCTTACTACAAGCCATTATTTGTTCACAGCCTTATCAACAATATATTTTTCAGAAATTTTTGCTTCCCTACAAGCCACAATTTTTCAAGTTACTCGCAATTACCTTTCTTCATAACGTCAATTTTACCGAAAAAAGTGTAATCGTCTCTATTAGATTTTTTTATACCTATTTCATATTGGTAATAACAAAAAACCCTTATTAGGAAAATCGGCTTTTTCCATTTTATATCAATTTTTGTCACAAAATCAAACTATTCAATTTCGTGATATTTTCTAGTACAACGAGCCATTATTTATAATATTATTATATTAGGAACAATATATTTTTTATAAATTTTTCCCCCTTTTACGTACCATAATTTTCAAGTTATTAGCGATAACCTTTTTTCATAACGTTAATTTGATCAAACTCGCGGTAATAATTATCTTTGGGGCGCCAAGATTGATGATTTGAAAAAAATAGACTATTGGGATTTTGGGGACGCTCAAAGGATATCTGCAATATATTCATAATAACACATATTCTGGCATTTGAGTTTAATAGTAATTTCGTGTGGTCTCAATTACGTCACATTTCTTACTGAAAAAAATCCGAGTATCTTATGCATTTTCAGTATTTGAATGCACACTTTATGCTGTTTTGTCGTTAAATTATGTAAAATTATAAAAATTACCAATTAACCATTTTGGAAAGCTAGACAACAAGATCGTCATTGATACACAGGTTTTGATACAATTGTATTGATAATCTAAAAATGCATGCTTTAATTCCAAAGATAATATCTTTGCAGAACCTAAATTTATGTCTTTCAAAGAAAAAGTCTTTAAAAGATTGGAAAATTTTATTTTATAATCATAATTTTTGCAATCTCGCGCATTTAAATCATCACCAAATGTCGAAAATTATTTTGAAAGTTTGTATCATTCATGAAAACAAGTAAAGCTATTAGGTAATTTCATTTCGAGTTCATTTCTCTTTCACGTAAGTTTCAAATTTACTTCAGTTTTGTTTTTGAATTCGCAGCGAATGTGAATTTTGATGTTTAAGAATTTACTTATGGGATTACAATATTTGTCTACACATGCAATTTGGTGGATTCTTTGCTCAACGTAGTGTTTACATACGGTAAAAACTCCGGGTAAAAGACGTAGAAACCCTAATGAATATTGAGTAATAGCTGAGATAAAATTTGATGATTCAGACGTATTCTTTTCTAGTTATTAATATAAAGCGAATAACTCTCAATAATTTTATCAAAGTTAAAAAATAATAGTTACATTCACAAAATTCAAAAAGAGATATATCTGCGTGGGGTATTATTTCTGAAGTTCTCCGATCGGAATCAAACTTTGGCAGAGAGTAGTCCTATTGGATGGCAACTTATGGACAAAATTGTCTTTCGAAGTTTCATTTCTACCGCGCATCCCGAGAGACTTACATTTTTTTATTATTAGTTATTAGGTAATTTTGCTACACTGAATTAATGGTGCTAAAGATCAGTAATCTTCAATAATAGATCAATAGTGAATATATATAACCTCGTTTAATATGATCAAAGGTTTATGAATAGAATGCTTTTGACATTTCTGAAACAAGTGGGCAAAAATTCAAGAACAAAATTGTCGCCTTCATTATTTCAGATTTATTCACAATTGAATTTTTCCTCTTATAAATAAATATGTATGATTAATATTCATCCTTTGGAAATTGTGGTATTCGAGAGCTCGTAAACACGATTTTTTATAAAGGAATGTACTAAAGATTAGTAGAAAATTCCCAGTTCGAGTGGTACAAGATATTTGCTAATTCAGTACTAGAAAACTAATTAAGTGGTAAGAGGCAATTGTTTAAGGCTATATGTATAATAATTTAAAATAGTTAAAAACATGAAAAACGTGAAAAGTAGAAAAGTTGGAAAAAACGACGCGATGTTATTCCATTCTCATCTCTATCTAAACAATAAGAAGGTCATATTCTGACATTGTGAACGGGACGCAGCCTGCCCCATTTTAAAAGCATTGTTTTCTAATTGCTTGAACAAAGTTAAGAGAAATGAGAATTTTGTAGACACTCCAAATTACTATGAATTAATGGACTGAAAATTAATTATATATAGGCAGAGTCTTCATGCGCTACTTTTTAACAGACTTCTCTGTTTTCGATTTTTAAAATTGTTTTCAGTTGTATATTTCACTCGTCAACTTCGATTATTTGAGATATTTCCTAATTTAGTAATGAAGAGCAACTGATTGTTTGATAAAAATCAACAAATGTACTTACAGCTGTGTATAAAATAATTAGAAATGGTCATAAGAATGAGGCAAGTAAAAAATATAAATATTTAATAAAATAACCCAATGGTGTTACATTTTCAACTTTATTAAAATAATAAGGCAATATTGTAAAATCGCGAAGTAAAAGGCTCTAAATTAATTATGAATATTCAGAGTTCTCATAGGCTGCTTTCCAACAGAATTCTGTCTCCGATTTAAAAATTTATTAACAGTTGTACAATTTTTTAGTTTTCCGTAAAAAATTCTAATCTTTTAAAGATGCGTGGAATTATAAAAAATTTCCAAAAATCATATATCCTCATTAGTGATGGGATATCGATATCGAAATATCGAAAATATCGATATTTAGAGTCCAATATATCGATATTTGATATCGACATATTCATTTTCCAAAATCTTATTTTGCCTAAAACTTATTTTGCTCAAAAAATCACTAGATTTGCAGGCAATGTAGGTTTAAATTTGCTTCTATTTTTAAATGAGATAGAGAAAATGGAAAAAGGAAAGCGAAAGCTTGGATTCATTCAAAAAATGGAAATCGGTGAGTAACTATTTAATTAAATAATATTAATAAATATAAGGCAATGTTTAAATTAAAAATGATGAATATAATTAATTTTTTTATTGTTAAATACACTATTTTCTTGGTTAAAAATGTTTGTAAAATAGTTTTATATTGATTAATATTTAATAAGGCAAATTATTCTTCTGTAATGAATATTTAATATAAAAATGATCGAAAAATAATGAAATAAATGGATCTTTAAAGATTCGTTCATTCTGATAATCAATCCAGCTATTCCAGGTATTGAAAATATACATCTTTTTTGTGGAAGTTTGTTCATAAACTGAAATTTAAGATACCGCTACGGTTTTCTAAAGCCTACATGGTTCTAATAATTAAACCTGGCAGTCCGTATATTGAAAAAACATTATCCTCAGAGAAATAGGGTTAAGAATTGGAATTTAAAATATATGGATGGTTTTTCAACAATTCGATAGATCTAATAATTGAATTTGGTAGTCCAGATGTTGAAAAACATCTTTCTCGGAAAAGCAGGGTTAAGAGCTGAAGTTTAAGATGCCCGAATAGTTTTCAAAGGTCTGGTCGTTCTAATAATTAAACCTGGTAGCCTAGGTGTTGAAATCAAGACCTGGAATACCAAGTTTAATTAGTAGAATGACTGCACCTTTGAAAAATAATCTGGGTACCACAAATTTCAGTTGTTATACCTACTTCCCCGATGACTATGTGATTTCAACACCTGAACTACAAGATTTAATTATTGGAACGACCAGACGTTTTAAAAACCATGCGGGCATGACAAACTTCAGTTCATAACCCTAAATCGTCCAGGGAGATGTATTTTTCAAACCTGTCCTACCAGGTTTAATTATTAGAACAATGAGACTTAATAAATTAATTTGGGTAACTTGAATTTTATTTTTGCACTAAACTTCAGGAAGAAAAATGTATTTTCAACACCTAGAATGCCAGAGTTTTAATTATTATCAGAACGAACTGACCTATGAAGAACCAACCATCTCAATATTTTGCAATCATTTTAATATTAATTTTTCATTACTGAATCATAACTCGCATTATTAAATTGTGATCAAAATTAAGACGACGCTACAAATGTTTTTTTTTCTATTTTGGCAATCGAATTTTAAAGTAAAAGCAATTTTTAATGACAAAGAATTTTCATAAAGGATACCTAACGTCGGTTTGTACAACGATTTTAACAAATGAACAAGCCCGATCCCCTCTATCATTTAAACAAATGAATACCTACCATTTTTTATATATTATTGTACTTGACAGAATGTACAATTTTTGTCTAAAAATTTATTTCTTTCGAAATCCAACTGAATAGGCATTTTCGTTTTTCCATCTAATGAAAAACCGATTCCATTGGGCTTCTCAAAAAATTTAATTCTTCCAACATTCGCGGGAAGATTCACTTTGACGCTTCCATTGTTTGAGAAAAACTAATAGAAAATCTAAATCCAATCAGAATGCTTATTTCCTTGGCTTGCATCAGAACTAAGGAACGAATAAACTATAAAGTTAAATTTGTTGAATAAAGTTTTAAATTTGTTTAAGATTATAGAAAGATATGTATTTTTGGTCTACAAACTTACTTTCTGTTGGAGCATGCTCGAGAAGAATTACCATAAATAAATCATTCTAGTTAACTATTTTGCTACTTTAAAAACAAATTTGAATTTATAATGTGTTTACATTCATCATAATTATTTATTTATTTTAAATGAAAAATATTTAAAAAATCGATTATATCGATATTTTTCATCCGATATATTAATAATTTCGATATTTTGTTTCCTATATATCGATATTTGAAATATAGATTTATTTTTTTTCGGTATCTTATCACTAATGCTCATTAAGAGTTTTCATTTATAAAAATTATTATAAAAATGAAGCAAGCTAGTTCATGAACAATCAACAATAAACATTGTGTTATCAATGTTTTTACCTTGCAAACATAAAGTATTTTGGGGACCTGCTAGTACCTAGTGCATACAGAAATATTAAAGAACGACTGGAGTAAAATTGAAAACATGGATATTGAATTTCACGACATATTTACCTAATCTGAACAAATATTCAACTGGAAAAAATTACGCCAACATTCGCTAATATATGTCCTTAATTCAGTTGAATGAACATTAGGGTGGTCCAAAAATGCATTAAAAATTTTTTTTTTAGAATTTTTATACATATAACACGGGAATTTGTTCAAATCTATATAAAAATACATCTATTTTTTTGTTGAAAAAATGATATTCAGAGGTGGCGCAAGCCCTATGCAGCTTAACACGTCTCATAAAAAAAAATACTTTTTTAAAAATTTGAAATAGAATATTCAATATTGGCTAAATCGTGTTCAAACACAACATTTTTCCTTACAATTAGCTATTGAATATTAATAAAATATTTTCAAATATCACCCCTATAAGTCTGTTTTATAGGCTCCCAAAAGAACCCCACAAGTGAAAAAACGGGTATTGCTAATTTTTGAAGCTAATTATGTTTTTTTGCGGTTTTTTAATAGCATATTGATTCTGATCTATTAAATACAACTTCACGCTGATAACTGGATGTTTAAATGTACTTTTTAAGCAATTTATTATTGTTTTTAGAAATTTCCTCTTAGAATAGAGTTAGAGTCGCGGTTTTTTCAAAAAAAAATTTTTTTCTTCAAATTTTTAATTAGTTGCAGGTAATACTTAAGCAATGGTAATAACAATAATTGTTTTAACAAATTATTATTTTTAATAATATTCTCTTAGAGCGATGATAGAAATGGCAGTTTTTTAAAAAAACTTTTCACTTTTTGACGAATTTTCAATTACAGTCAGGTAACTTTTTAATTAAAGTTAACAAACTCAATTGTTCAAACAATTAATTATAATTTTTAATAATATTTAATTTGAATAATGCTACGAAATTGCGGTTTTACTAAAATTTTTAACTATTTGTCTATTTTTCACTTAGAATGACATAATAGTTAATTAAATTTTGTAAAATAATTGTTAGAACAAAAAATTGTTGTTTTTTTAGAAAAAAAATGATATCTTAATATTTTCAGTTCCAAATTTCTCTTCTACTCTTTGCAATCAATTTCCTCTTGTAATTCAAAACAAAACTTGTACGAACTGTCATATACAGAACTAGTCCTCCCACTTACTTGTAATTATTTATTCTTTGTTTTTCTCTCTTGTGTATAATAGCTATTTTCTTTCAATAAATGTTTTTAAACATTGGGAAAATAGCAAAAATTAATAAATCAAAAAAATGCTATTAAAAAAATGATTCTGGTTGAGGTTCACTTATATTTTTTTAATAACTAAAAAGTCAAAATAAAACTTAAAATATTAGAAAAAAGCAACTTTCTGCTATCACAATAAAAAAAGATAGTAATAAAAGATAATTAGTTGTTTAAATAAGCATGTTTGTTAACTTGTATTTATTATTACCCCACTAAGTGAAAAGTGGACAAAAAGTTTAAGAGTTCAAAAAAAGTAGCTTTATAGCACTACTCCAAGAAAACATAGTTATAAACAATAATAATTTTCTTGAACAATAACTTTAGCAAAATTAATTAATCAATAATTCACTGCAAGTGAAAAATAGCTAAATATTTAAAAATTATAAAAAAACCGTAACTTTCTATCATTGAGCAAAGATAATATTATTAACAATGATAATTAAATTTTCAAACAATTATTTTCGGTAATTCGAATCAATTATTACTTCACTGTAAGTGGTAACTAGACAAATAGCTGAAAATTTTCAGGAAAAAATGCAACTTTCTAGCATTATTCTAATGGAATATTAATAACAATAGTTTTTATTTGTTTAAGCGATTAATTTTGTTGACTCTGAATAATTGTTTACCAAACTTTATTTATTTTATTTATTTATTTATTCCAATAAAAAAAGCTCAACAGTTGAAGGGAACAATTAACAGGGATCCGATATGTACATAAAGTATTGTATATAATCTGAGCACGCAAATAATTAAGAATTTGAACTGGGCGTTGTGTTTTCGATGAAGATATGCACAATACGCGTAAATTCGGGATGGAGGAGCAAAACAAGTCTATTTCATCACTGAGAAGTTATAACATAAATTTGTTTGTATTGCTAAACGTATAAAATAGTGGAGAACGCCGTGGAATTAAGTTTAAGTTAGGTGACTTGATCACAGATGCATATTCTAGTTTAGACCTGAATATTGCGCAAAACATAGCCATAAATGGCGATATTTTTTTAAAATGTCTACATGAACGCATAAGAAATTCTAAGGATTTATTAGCACTAGATACAATCTCATCAATATACGCCTCAAAAGTTAGTCGGATATCGTAGAGAATATCAGGGTCTCTATAAGTTTCAACTCTTTCTAAATCTATACCCTCAATAAAATAACAATGATGAAGTAATACATTTTTGTTTGAAAACGATAGAATTTCACATTTGGATGGATTCAAGTTAAGTTTTTTACTTTTACACCAGTTATTGAAGAGGTCTAAGTTAGCTTGTAATGAATGACATGAGTTGAGGTTAGCTATGGGCATATATAGTTTCACATAATCCACATACAACAGGTGACGATATGACAAATATAGTGAGACATTATTCATCTGTACGAAGAATAGAAGGGGTCCAAAATTGGAGCCTTGCGGTACTCCTGACGAGGGCGAGAAAGGGTCAGAAGAGAAACCTCCATATTGTACAATATGTTCCCTTTTGGTCAAGTAAGAGTTAATGAAAAGTAGAAGCTTATGGAGAATCTCCATGTCATGCAACTTATGTATTAGTATATTGTGATCTACTTTATCGAATGCTTTCGTAACATCAGTAAATATAACATCAACTTGGTCATAATGAACAATTAATTCCCTTTTATTTTGGTAGATTAACAAGGAAGGAAGCCATGTTGGTGTATCGTTATGTTCTTAGCAATAATACTATATATGATCTTATAGAGGCAAATTTAAAATATTTTAAAGAAGTTATTAATAATAGAAATGGGTCTGTAGTTACTCAAGATTGATTTTAACCCTTTTTTAAATACAGGACACACCCTAGCTTTTTTCCATTCTACTGGAAATCTACCACCTTTATTTGCAAGTTTAAAAATATACACAAATAGCGCGATAAAAGTAGACGAACAGTCCTTGATAACAAAAGCAGGTATGAGATCAGATTCAGCCGTTTGCTTATTAGCCAACTTCTTAATTGCTTTTAAAACATTACATTCGGTAATCAAAGTAGAATCCCGAAGCAAATTTTTTCTAGGTATATCAGAGGTAAAAGTACACGCAGATGACTCATTATGGACGCTGTAAAAGTATTCAGCAAATTTGTTTACAATATCCTGGGATGACGAAAATTCTTTATAGTTATGACAAATTATACCTGGAATTCTGTTATCAGACTTTACTGTATTTACGTAGGACCAGAAGGACGATGGTTTAGAGACAATATTTAATTGAGCATTGTCTGCGAATGCGTGAAATGCAATTCCTATACGCTTTTTGATACTGATTCGCTGATACTGATACTTTACTAACTTTTGATACTGATACTTTGATTGAAAATTGTACAAAAAGTGAACACATTTTTGAAAAACTGCAATTAATTATCATTATTTTAAGAAAGTTTTATTGACAATAAAAAATAAATTATTTAAGTATTACCTTGCTCTAATTGAAAATTAAACGAAAAGTGAACATTTCTAATTGCGAAGAAAAATGTTGAGTTTTAACTTGATTCAGCTAATATTAAGGATTCTCTATAAAATCTACAAAAACTTCTTTTTATCTCATGGGAAGTACGGGTTTGCGCCACCTCTGAATAAATATGAAGAAAAATGGATTTATTTTTTTGTTGACTCAAACTAATTTCCGGGTGATATGCGTTCAAATTAAAAAAAAAATTTGGACCACCCTAATGGACATGCATTTATCTCAGTAAAATATTTATTTGATTAAAGGAAATATTTGTTTCGGGTGGTTACTTTCGTATTTAAAATTAAAACCAAAGTTTCTTCGAACCAAATTTATAAATGTGTATTTGTTATAAATTATTTCTTTTACGCTTACATGAAAATACGCTAATGAAAAATTTCCTTGAACTTGAAAATTAAACATTTATTCAAACACAACATTTTATTAATCTAAAGAAATGCTGCATCAGTATACATGCAGCAACTCTTTGTAGCTAATAAATATATTTTCAACAAAATTGATATTTTTTTGAATCAAAGAATTATTTCTTTGAATTAAAAAAAACCTGAACACTTGATTCAATTATGTGAAAATAATTGATTAATTTGCGTCATAATTAATTTAAATAACGGAACTTATTAGATGAAATAAATATTTCTTTAAAAGACTAATGAGATCTCAACCAATCTAGACCTAAAATCTAGCCAAGGAAGTCATTAAAATAAATGTACGTAATATTGTTTTCAACAAAGAAGATACAGCCAAAGAATTGATTTCTTCAGATTAACAAAACATACGTCTGGTTCAAATAGAAATTACTGCTGTGAAATAACATTTTTGTGATGCTACGAAATAGGATTCAAGTAAATACATTTAATTGGCTAAAAGTATTCTTTTTCAGTGTGTATATTAATACTTAAAAATTTATTTCTAAATTTATGCGCATTCTATATTAAAATAATGAAGTTTATGTTTATTATAATATATACATTCATATTAAATTTCATTCATATTTGTGATCATAAAATATCATAAAATATTATCAAAGATGAATTTCGAATCGAGAAGCACGACTTTTCATTCAAACATTTTAATTTTCGATAAATGATGATGACTTTAACAACATAGTTAACTTTTCAACAAAATAGTATTTAGAAACCTTAATTTACAACTAAGTAGTTGTACTTTTTATCAAAAAGATGCAACTTTAATTTAATGGTTAATTTTTCAATCAGAATGATGAATTTTGACAAAACAGAATAATTTTCTATTGAGTAGGTCGAATTTTAAACAAAATACATCAATTTTCTACCAAACCGCTGAATTTTCAAGCTGAGATAGGAATCTCTCACTGAGTAGTTAAATGCTAAACCCGCATTCGAGTTGAGTGTTTAAATAAAATGATGATTGACAACAAAATAGTTACATTATAAAGTATAATTATGAATCTTCACTAAAAATAATTAATTTTTCACAAAGTAGGTAAACTTTTAACCAAGTAGTTGAATTTTATCCAACTAAAAAAGATCTATTTTCAACAAAAAATAAATTAGTTGATGTTTTAACTAAAAATAATTTGAACTTAAATTAAAGTTAAAATAGTTAAAATAAAACCTTAAAAAAGCAAATTTTCAATTTCGAAGGTAAATTTCTACTAAAATAATTAATCTTTAACAAAATAAAATGGATTTTCAAAAAAGTAGCTTAGCTTTTAATGAAGTAATTGAATGTTCAAGCAACTGCCCTCCATGAATCAAAGTTTGGTGGAACTGGCACATATTGACAAGAAGCTATTTGTGGACCAGTGTCGTATTTTCATGGATATCAAGTCACAGAGCTCAGTTTCTAAGTCAGGCTTAAAATGAGAGTAGGAATTAGAATATTCTTCATCAAGGCATGCTACGTCCCAGTTGATGGTGATCCGAGCGAAGTTAAAGACGCCTTTTGTGACACTTTATATGACACAATAAGAACTGTCAATAGTGGTGAAAAGATTATTATACTAGGAGATATGAATGGATGGGTTAGTGTCCTACTTCAGGGTACAGAAAGGGTGCTAGGTAATTTTAGGGATCCGAAAAGAAATTGGATTAAAGAAAGATGAGTTGGCTCATGCTTAGATAAGGGCTTGTTTATTACAAATACTTTGCTTAGTCATAAAATAAGTCATCTGCACACTAGGTGTAAAGAAGACACTTACAGTATATTCAACTTCGCTGTTGCGGATTAAAGACTAAGAAAGCTAGTAAAATATACAAGATTCATAAGCGGTTCTGAATGCAATACTGATCATTACTTTCTAGTTTTTAAAATAAACTTGGGTCAGGGATCAAGAACAAACAGAACTAAGATAATCAAACAAACGCGAATTAAAATTAAAAAATTACGGAAACCGGAAGTGCAAACAGATTTTTAGAATATTATAAACGAACGCATGGGTAATGCAACTTGAAAGGAGTTAATAGACAATAAAGATATAGATGGCACATCGACCAGAATCAAGGCTGTTATTGTTGGGAGTGCGACAGAAATGTGTGGTACTGCGGTTGTAGAAAGAATGTCTGATGATGCGTTGTGAGATGAGGAAATCAAAGCAGCAAGACAAGAAAAGAAAGCTGCGTATAAAATAAAGTTAAACCTCACAAGCCTTAACGATGAGGAAAGAAATAGGCTTAAAATTAACTACAGAGATAAAAAAAGAAAAGTGAAAATACTAGCTAAGGAAAGTAAAAATAAAATCAAAGCATAAGAAGTGAAAAAATGCAAATTGAATTTGAAAAAAGCAAGAAACTGTTTTATAAACTAGCGTTGTTCAGTATGAAAGGAAGTTGAAATACAAAGTTATTCAGCATGAAAAAAACAAGAGTGAAATGCTCTATGACACAGACGAGATACTAGACGCTTTGAGAGACTCTTTTAAGGAATTATTGGGAGATAAAGTTATAGAGAAATACAAATGCGACATACGTTATTTAAATTGTACGTTTTTGGTGTATCCTACCCAATAATTATTCATATTTTAGACAGAAAGGAGTCTAAATGATTGTCTAACAAAACAGAAAAAAGAATTAAAAAAAAAAATTAGTAAATTTACACCCTTAGTACGTCCTAAAATTTTCCTTATTTTTCATAAAAATTTCCTGCGAATTCGTAATTTTTGATTTAGATAAATTAAACATTTTAAAATTATTATTTTTTCGGTAGAGACATAAAAAGTATTGGCACCTTGTGTGACACCCCGTAAAGCTGCAATTAAAATATAACTTCGAAATTTAAGGGCACATTTCCAAAATGTTTTACATCCAAGAAATACAGTTTGCCACAAAAAAAGAACCATTTTTGTATTCATCTATGTCTTTTTTATTCAAAACCTGTACTTTCGTCTTATTTTGCGTACTAATAGCATGAGATTGCGGATATTCAGTTCAAAAAAATTCTGGATCTTTAAAAGTCTTGTTATTGTTTTTGATACGATTGACATATTTTATAAAAAATATATACAAATTCGCACCTCTAATCAAAACCAAGATATAAGTTTGCACCTCAAAAAAGATTCTATGAAAAATAAATCTTGCTCTTTTACGACGTATTTCCTAGAAGTTATGAGCACTTTAATCAATCATAACAATACAATAATTTGTTTCAATAATTTAGCAATTATTAAAATAAAAAATATTTGTTGAAGTATATAGTTTACTTAGAAAAAGCAGGAGAAAGATTTTATCTCGACAAATTATCGACAGATTTCTGTAT
>JAUELO010000227.1:2962708-2973972 GCA_032357855.1 Amphibolips quercusostensackenii | reverse complement strand
ATTCAATTTTCAAAAAAAAACATACTTAGCGCTTACACAAGACATAGGTTTATAAAACATAATGCATTATTATTATGCATTATTTTTGCATTATGCATTATTATAATGCATTATGCATAGGTTACTAATTTTGGGACAAAAGAAAAGTCATATCATTTATTACCGAGGTTTTTACGTACATTATAAATCTGAAAAGTAAAATAATCCATCTCGGCCTGTTTTTGAAGAAAAACGCGATTGAAAAGTAAAAAATAAAAACAATCGTTTTTTCCCTTGTTTGAAAAATTGTTGAACACTAAGGTCAAGGCGAAATATTTTATTAGACAGCTCAAATGACAGTTTGAAGCCTAATCTATGACCCCAACTAAAATAAAATAACGAGCTACGGCGCATTAGTTAAGAAAAAAAGGACTTCTGTATGTAAATGATGTATTTAATTACTATTGACTTTAAGAAAAATTTTATCAGGAATCTAATTATGATTGAAAATTTTTATTTTTATTTGTTATGAAATACCATTTAATAGAACTCTTTGTTATATTTTTAAAAATTTACAAGTAATTTTCAATAAAAAATTGAAATTTACGTTTATTTATTTTTTACAAAATGATCTAAGTTCCAAACATTTTTTGTAGATTTTTTCTTATAAACATACATTTCTTTACCAATTTTGATTAAAAATGTATGTTATTAATTTTTCAAACTAATAAAAGAACAATATTTTTAAAAATCGGCTCTTATCTCAATTGCTTAAAAGGATATAAATTTTTATAAATGTCACAGCAGAGTCAATACCGTATATGAAAGATAGATTTGTATCTGTTCAGAAAATGTGTTTTTCTATTATATTAAAAAAAGTATTTTCCATTTAAAACAATGATCGATTCACAAACCTGCTTTTAAATAAATTAAATTATATACATATTTTGAATTCTGTGTCTATATTAAATATAAAGAAATAATTATCTATTATTACCAGGTCCAAACAATTTCAGATACTTCTAAGTTTTTGTTTTTGCAATGAAATAGTGTAAGAGATATAAAACTATATTTTAATGCATGAGAACGACCAGATAGGGATCAATTTTTCGAATTTCAGTTTTTATTAAGAATTTCCGAGGATTTCAGGGGATTTTGAGGAATTTGAAATATTTTAGGGTATTTTCCAGGTTTTCAGGAAATAATCGCTTTTACGTAATTTTACAGGATTTTGTAATGTTTGGTGAATTTCAGATGATTTGAAAAAATGTTGGGGCCTTTTAAAAGATTACAAGACATTTTTACATAACTGATTTCAGTACATAATTGGAAAGGATAGAGAAGAGTTTTTAAGATTAATAAAATTAAATTAAATTAAAATTTTCAATTATTACAGATCACAAAGCTTTGACATTTTTGCTAAAAACACCGTTCTATAATTCTGTACTCTCTAGATGGACAATGGTAATTCAAAACTTAATATTTGATATTATGTATTGTAAAGGAAAATATAATAAAGTAGCCCATTTTTAGCAGGATAGTACATAGTAGAATAGATGATATCAATGAAAGCAAATTTATAGTAGCAAATATAAACCAAGAACTTGAAGATTCGATGGTGATATATAAAAATATAAAAGTAATGGTAAATGCAATAAACGCTAAAGATCCTGTGATGAAAATTGTCAGAAACTTCGCGGAAATACAAAAAGGAGATAATATAATAACAGCAATTTTCAATAAACTATCCAAAAACAAAACAGTAGAAAATTTCACGATAAAAATAAAATTATCTTTGATAAATCAAAGGATCAGAAAAATTGGCGTACAAATTATATTGGAAAAACTTAAAAATAAAATAATCAATAACGTTCACGAACAAATAGGCCACAGTGGGGACTCAAAAACAAATAAAAAGATAGGAGAAAATTTTAATTGAAAAGAGTTAAAAAGAGATGTGAAAAGTAGACTGAACACGTGTAATCTATGCCAGTGAACAAAATATTCAAATTTAGCAATGGAAGGCGAGTTTCAAAATATTTTGCCCAATGAACCAAATGAATTACTTTCAGTTGATTTTTATGGACCTTTACCAACCAGTAGGTCTAGGACAAAGTACGTATTTGTACTTAAAGATATTTTTTCCAAATTGATGACGTTATACCTTATCAAATAAGCGAATACCAGAATATGCTTAGCGAAAATAACTTGGCACTATTTCAAAAAAATTAGAAAACCGAAAAGAATTATTTCAGATCATGGAAACCAGTTCACTTCGCCAAAATGGTGGAAAACACTATGAGAGTAGGGGGGGGGGGGGTGGAAATAGGTTTTTCTAGTATAAGACATCCACAGTCAAACCCTGAGCAATGAATTAGGAAGATTTTTAAGAGCATACTGTTCCACTCGCCATACAAATTTGGCAAATTATATTGAATGAATACAGAATTGGTTGAACATTACTGAAAATGAAAATAATGGTTATTTCCCACATGAACTCCATTTTGGTAGTGTCCCAGAGAATAAAATACGCAAAATAATAGAATTTCCACCTGAATCAAAAGTGCCGAGAAAGATAACTTTGGAAAATTCAAAATCGAGAATAAACAAATAAGCAAAGCTGAGAAAAAAACAACAAAGTAAAATTTCCAAAGCTATCTTAAGGCCAGGCGATCCAGTATTACTAAAAGTGCCTCATATTTCGAACGCTGAAAGGAACGGAGTACATAAAGTTTGGCATTTCTTTTTCGGTCCTTATAAGAAAAAATCAGAGGTTCACACGAATGCTTTTTAGTTGACAGAAATTGATGACGAGTCGATAGTTAAAGAGACATATGATAGAAAAAGCCTGAGAAAATATTACCAAACAGAAGAAGAACCAGTATCCTGATCTTGTGAAAAAAAAACTAATTGTATCTAGAGGACAATATAGAACGAAATCCTATGTAACTGTAAAAACTTCCAGAGCTTATCAAGAAGCTAGGAATAGGATGAATAGAGAATGAAAGACTTAGGAATAAAAATTAGATTGTGATATTTTTAACATTGGAAATGAAGAGAAAACAAAAATTAGTTTCGAAATCTTGTAAATAGAAAGAGCAGTAAATGATACGGAATTAAGCGAAAGTGAAAATCAGTGAGAAAGATGAAAATTTTTATAGAAAAAAAATAGTAAGATTACCCGACCAAATTAAAAAAAGTATTGTAAGCCAAAAGCGAATAATAAGAGAATAAGGAAGATGGAATTGAAAACTAACTAACTGAGCGAGAGGACCAAAAGGGAAATCGTCCGATTTACACCCGGTAGGCAAAACCAATTACCTCAAATGTCGCCCAATGTAAATTAATTTTAAATGATGGTTGAGAAAATCGAGAAAAAATGATGACCTCAATCGATTATTTCAGTCAATGACAGGAACTTTCACGAGTTTACAAAATAACGTGACGCGACAAAATTTAATGAGCCAAAATCATAGAATTAAAATTGATATCGAGATTCCTAAATTCCACGATAAATATAATGACAATCCGATAGAATTTTTAAACGAATTGTATCAATATTTTGAAATAAAAAATATCCTAACAGAGTGTGAACCTATGATAATCAAAGCATCTCTGAAAAAGAGAGCAAGGTCATGGTTTTATGCAAATGATTGGAGCCTTGGAAACCATGAGGATTTTTAATTTAAATTTTAAGAAGAATTTTATTCCCTGGAATGGTGAGTGAAGTGGGGAAATACATGGAGGAATAGAATTTATATGAGGCAAGATGAAATTTGAAATGAAAAGTCTTCATGCGGCATATGATATTTCGAGATTGTGAGTCTGACATGATTGAAAGTCTGAATTGAAAGTCTGCGGCCTAAAATTATACTACACTATGCAACACAACTGTCAAACTAAGAAAATAAGCTGCAAAGTTTAATCACATTATACCCTATTAAAATGTCGTTAAATGTCAAAATAAGTTCATCGGTCGAAAACAATGCGTTATCAAGAACATATTGACACAAATTTTAATATTATTATGAATGTGTTTTAGCTGATGTGGAAAATTGGTTTTGAACGTGGAGTAATATGAGATTCAAAAAATTAATTTTTTCTCAGAATTATAGTACGCTATGTCCCCAAAATATTTTCAGTTTAACTATTTATAATAAAAATTTCAGGTAAAATGTTCAACAGAATAATAGTTTGGATTATTCTATTGTATTGCATAACTTGAATTAAATGAGTTATTCCCAAATTGTTGACTTTCGAGTAATATTCTGATGGTTACTTTCAAGATTAAATATATTTTGAAAATTGTTATGTCTTAAATTGAAGTTAGGTTACCCAAGTAAAATTTGCGCTGCGAAATTTGAATTTTTTCACTCATAACAAAGCAAAAAGGGACATGGCGTAATATAATTCTATCTTGTAATTAACGTCACTATTTTAATTATCTATTGCAACAGCTTAGTGAGTAAATTTCAGGGAAAACTTTATTCAGAAACAAAGTTTAATACTTACTGAGTCTAAAAATAAGAATGGCTCCAAATTTTCAAAAAGTGCACATACATGGCGTAGTGTAACTCTAGGACGACGAAATGTGTGAATATGAGATAATTGTAAAAGAAATAGTCTGATAATGTTCCGAGATTTTCTCGATCATCACATGGTATTCTTAAAGTCCCTGACAATTTTTTTTTATAATAAATATTCAATTCCTAAAAATTTTAATTTTTGTGAGTTTTTGAATAAAAAAAATAATAAGATAGCTTTTTATCGATATCCACCCAGTAGGCAAAAACATTCACCTCAATATAAACTTGAGTTTTTACTTTTTATTCAAAACCATTTGTAAAATTTTACAATATAACATAGAATTCTATTAAAAGGCATTAGATAAGAAATAACAACAAGTATTTAAAAAAAAATTATTTTCCTAATAAAAAGTATTTTTTAAGTTAATGGTAATTAATTTTATATTTTTCCGTTTCTTCTTTACTAAAGTGCCGTAGCCCATTATTTTCTTTCAGACTTGGCCATAGATTAAGCTTCAAGCATTCATTTAAGCTATCCCGTAAAATATTTCGCCTTGTCATTAGGGATTAACAACTTTCAAAGAGAAGAAAAACGATTTTTTGTTTTGGTTTTTACTTTTTGAACCTGGTTTTGTTCAAAAACTTGACGTGATGGATTATTTTCGTACGTAAATTTGCAATCTTCGTGAAAAAGTCCTATCGTAATGATATGATTTTCTTTTTGTTACAAAATTAGTGTCGGAATATGTGTAAGCGCCAAGTCCGGGGCCCGGGATCCGGACTCGACAGTGGCGAGTCGAGCGCACCTAATAGATTTTAATATACTGCCATACTGTAAATGCCAGTTAAATCGGTGACCCGCATCTCGCGATTTCTGCTTGTAAAATTATAATTCAAACTTAAAAGTGAAATGGCAAAAAAGTAACATTCATTTTTTTTTAATTCCAGGACTTTTCCAAGTTTCTTATCAAAATTTCAAGACTTTTCCTAGGGTTTTTAGGCAATATAGCAAAACTGCATTCTGTAATTTGTTAAGGCTTCTACATTTGAAAAAAAATGATTTAAATGTAATGCTTATTCAAATAACAATTGTTTTCGTCGTTTTCATTGCATTTTATTGAATTGTAAATACTTTAAAGTAATTATTCAATTACTAAACCTAAAATATTAAGTATTCAAACCTTAGCGATAAAAATGTGTTCATTTTCTTATATGTAAAGCTTGTTGATTTGGTTCAAAATAAACGCTAAAACTGAAAATTTGTCAATTTCAAATGCTGCATTCAATTGATGTATCATGAAAATTGCATTATTATTTAGAAATTCGAAATGTAAAACTTTTCATAATAAATCATTCAATTGTAAGGAAATTCAGCTTCGAACGTTTTCAATTTAAACAATAGATCCTCTTTGAAATTGTTCAATGTTCAAAATTTCCGAACTATAATAACTTTTAAAAAGTGTATACTCAAAGCTGAATCAGGAAATTTTTTACGTGTATTCTAAAAGTTTTACAAATCGACTTAATTGTTCAAATAGAAAAAGCTCCAGTTTAAAGCATTCAAAACTTCAATATTTTTTCATTTAAAATTGTTCAATCTTAAAATTTTCATTTCTTTTTACTATAAAATAATTGGCGATACTAAATTTGTAATGTAAAGATTAGAAAAAATAATGGAAAAAATTAAATGGTCAAAAAAATTTTCCGAATTTTTAGTGATTTTTCAGAATGCTGTATCTCAGTGAAAAATTGCCGTATCAAGATCTTAAAAAAGCATTTTGAAGCTTCAAGTTTCTAGTTTTGAGATCTTTTAGCAAAAAAAAATTCTGAGCTACATGTTCCGCGCAATTTTAAAAAGAAGTGTGAGAAAAAAATTTTGCAAATTTTTTTGCTTTTTTTCAAGTCCACGAGCTTCAAAATTTTTTTGTCAACTTAGATATGGTATGAATTAGATAGTTTGTTTATTCAGCTTCAATTTTCTTTGTTTTAAACCACGGTGCGACCATTTTTCACTGAGATATCGAACTTTGAATTAAAAAGGACCTTTTTATCTTTGATCGACGATATCTCAGCAACCAATGGTCACACAGAAAATTCAAGGGCAGTTCTAAGAACTGGAATAAATTTCCTACAAGATTCTGCAACGATCTTTGATAAGACATTTTTTTATCCATGACATAAATTTGAAAAAACAGAAATTAAAGGGTAATTTATGGTTTTTCAGAACATCAACGGCTAAATTTTAAATCTTTATAAAATGACGAATGTTGAGTGTGCCTTTTACAGTTGAATAGCCCCCAAAAAACCTGCGAAGTTATATTTTGATCTAACGAACCGTTTCTTTTTTGCAAACGTCAAACTTTTGAAAAAATTAAAGGGTCACGTTTTTTGCGCTTGAACATGCCCTAATCATGGCTAAAATTAAAAAAAAAATTTAAGCTCTTTCCCTATTTTTTTGGCAAATACCGCTGAAATTAACAAAAAAAAATTCAAAAACATTTTTTTTTTAATTTGAAATTTTTTTTAAAGGCTTCCAAAACTTGAAAAAATTTTGATTTTCACTACCGCCGGCATTAGCGTTACCCAAAGCGTACGTCGTGGAGGTTGCACGGTCGGTTCCAAATTTGCTGAAGTGCGCGCTCCAACGCATCCAACGTTTGCAAATTTGAATACTCTCGTCGCAAACGACGACCCATCATGCCCCAAATATGTTCGATTGGGTTGAGGTCAAGACTGATTCCAGGGTGTTGGATAAATGCGATGTTGTGCTGTTAAAAAAACCGCCTAGTAATTACAGCGCTGTGAGCCGGTGCATTATCTTGCATGAAAATGAATGCCCTTTGCCTTTCTCTTCTAGGCACCACAATCGGCGTCAAAATTTCTTCGATGTAGCGCCTAGCATTACATGTCCCTGAATGATTACCAGAGGTGTTTTCCAGGTCCGCGAAATGTCACCTCATATCATCACCGATCCGCCGTTGTAGGCAACGACCATCGGTACACGATTTCGATTTAGATGTCTTGCATTCAAGACACTTTCACGAAGACGGTTCTTTACCGTGTATACAATCGGGATACTACGGACTGGGTCACGCCCAAACGATAACCAACTTCGGGTGTATTGCTCTTCAACAAGAGTCACTAAACGAGCAACTTCCGGCTCTGACAAGTGATGCCTTGGCATGATGGAAAATCAAAACGAAATAAAAAAATAAAAATTTCAATTAAGAAAAAGGGTGGTTTAAAAAAAAACTGTTTTTTAGGTGTTCAGTTTGCACGAAAATCGAGCAAAGATTTGTCTCCTAAACAGGTATGAGTCGGAGTCGAAACGCGATTTGGGTCATCAACTTTAATTTTAAGTGAATTAAAAATTGATGATCAAACACATCAAACAAACAGACAGACACACTCCTACACACACACTCACACTCCTAATTACACACACACACACACAGAAGCGTAAATCCGACCGTGCAACCTCCACGTTGTACGCTTTGAGTAACGCTAATGCCGGGGGTAGTGAAAATCGAAATTTTTTCAAGTTTTGGAAGTTCAAGCGCAAATAACGTGACCCTTCAGTTTTTTCAAAAGTTTGACCGTTTGCAACAAGGAAACGGTTCGTTAGATCGAAATGTAACTTCGCACGGTTTTTAGGGGGTTATTCAACTGTGAATGGGACACTCAACATTAGTAATTTCATGAAGATTTGAAATTCAGTCGTTGACGTTCCGAAGACCGTAAATTACTCTTTAATTCCTGTTTTTTAAATTTATGTCATGGATGAAAAAAATTTTGTATCAAAGATCGTTGCAGAATCTTGTAGGAAATTTATTCCAGTTCTAATAATAACTATTATTATTATTTTATTAATTGAAATTTTATTATTAAATAATAATAATAACTGCCCTTAAATTTTCTGTGCGACTATTGGTTGCTGAGATATCCTCGATCAAAGATAAAAAGGTCCTTTTTAATTTAAAGTTCGATATGTCAGTGAAAAATGGTCGCACCGTGGTTTTAGAAAAAGCAAACGAAAGCTGAATAAACAAGCTATGCGGTCCATAACATATACAAGTTAGAAACAAATTTTCAAGCTCGTGAACTTAAAAAAAGCAAAAAAATTTGCAACATTTTTTCTCACACTACCTGTTGAAACTTCGCGGAACATGTAGCTCTGAAAACTTTTTTGCCAAAAGATCTCAAAACTAGAAACTTACTTAAACATGCTTTTTTTAAGATCATTATACAGCCATTTTTCACTGAGATACAGCATTCTGAAAAATCACTAAAAATTCTAAAAACTTTTTTGACCCTTTAATTTTTTCCATTAGTGTATTTAATCGGTGTTGTCTCATTGGAAACAGCACATTGTCACACATTGCCCACTGCCCCTACAATGTGCACGAAAATTTCTGAATACCTTAACTGGATTTTGGACAACTTGCAACCGTTATTCTGGAAAAATAGGGGAGACCGGGGTGAGATGAGCATACGGGGTCAAATGAGACACCGAAATTTCTCTTAAAACATGTGATTTTCGTTCCTGTTCTTTTCAGAAATAATAAGAATATAAAGTTTCTTGGAAAAAGAAAAACAATTAAATAAAGTAGATAAAGCAAAAATAAAAATAAGTAAAATTTCTACACCTGAATTCTCTTATTCTATGATATCATAGAATGAAAAAAAAATGATGAAAAGTAATAGATAATATTTCTAAACTAAGGTTTCTCGTGAAGTTTACTAATCGAACTTGAATTTACTAACGCATTTATACACAATTAATTAATAATAACAGAAAATATTGAAGTTTTAATCATAATTGTGATTTGGGGCGGAATGAGCCAGGTTCATGGGGCGAGGTGAGACTCTCTTGTCTTGCCTATCATAAACCTTTTTATGGAGCTGGTAAAAACTTATAAAAGAGAAACTGATATAAGTAGTTAGAAGAGGCCAGGGTTGCTACTGTAAAATCTGTTGTATAAAGAAATTCTAGTGCCAGAGCACCTGCAATTGGGTCTGTTTATAAATGATATTTATTTGAGTTATTTTTTTCAGCATATTCAAGACAAAATTTAATTCATATTGACACTGACAAGTTGCAAAAGGCTTCTAAAGTCTAAACTCAATTTTTTTTTTAATTCTTAAGAAAAATCCCTATTTTTATGCAGTGTAAAATTATGGTTTTTAGGTGTGAGTCGTCGACGAAATTCGTAGAACACGGTCGAAACCAGAAACACCGCCTTTTATTTGGTATTATAATGAACTATCGTGAAAGCATTGAATATATGATAAAAAATTATATTAATTTTTATTTTATTTTCTTATACTTAATAAACAGTGCATATGTAGGTGAAATTAATGTGGGTACTATATTAAATTCAATTTAAAGCGCTTCAAATTCCTATCTTTTCAAGTAAAAATATTGCATTTTCAACAAGATAGATGAATTTTTAACCAATTAGTTGAATTTTCGACCAAAAAGATTAATTTTCTACCAAAAAAGACCTCAACAAAATTCATGAATTCTAAACCATAAAGTTGAATTCTCAGCTAAAAAAATTAGTTTTTAACCAAAAATGGAACAGTTAAATTTTCAGTTAAAAAAATTAATTTAAAAAAAAAACAAGAAGCTTTCAACTAGAGTGATTAATTTTCAACTAAAACAATGAATCTTCAACTAGAATAAATGAATTTCAAACCAATAAGAAGAATTTTTAACAAACGAGTTTAACTTTTAACTAAGTGGATTTATTTTTGACCAAAAATATGAATTTTCAACTAAAATTTCAAATATTTAACTGGACTATATGAATTTTTAAACAAAAAGGTAATTTCTAGTTGCATGCATTTTTTCCACGATTGAAATTTTCCGAGAAAATTAGCGATACATCTAATCGTCAGGTATTTATTTACTGTTCTTCACCGTGCCAAGAGACCCCACAAGTGACAAGTGACAGCGACCAATGACAATCAAACCCTTGTGACTACACGGAGAAAAATGGATGTTCAAAGCTAGAGGGTCAAAATTTAGAGAGCCATTCCGTACTTCTAGATGATTTAAAAAGCCTTTTAGAATTTTTTCGATATAGTGAGAGAGACTCTTATTTTATGGCCAGTCTAATTGTTAAAAGAAGGCCAGACTCACTTTCAAGGATAGCCAAGGTATCCTTTCGGGATGGTCAATACGATCATCTTGTTTTCACGTATTTCGACCATCAGTGAAAGAGCAAATGACCCATCGCGAAGGACCAGCCTGATTAGTTATTGTTAGCGTGTTCATTTAAATGATTCAATATGCAAGTCAAATTTTTACCACAAATAACAAAAGTGAAGTGCATACCAATATAAGTAATTATTGTATATTCATATTTAAGATAAAAAATATATTCCTTTCTTTAAAATTAAAATCGATCATTTATTTTTAAGGAGAAAATCTACTGAATAATTTAAATTTCACCTTACAAGTCTTTCTTATAAGCAAAAAATTATGTTTAATAACTTCACTCTTATTATTTGCTGTATACAATTGCTCTTCATTTTTAATCATTTAAAATATGCGCGCCAAACTTTAACCAATCCGGTTGTCGATGCGATGCATTCAGCAGAAAAATTACGAGAGTTGGGAGCAGAGTAGTTCAGAGCATTTTCGGAGCGAGTGAATATCATCGAGCCGTTCAGTGTCACATTTGCTGTTTATTGAACTTAAACATATTTTTAATAAGCTTAAACTGCTTTTTTATACTTCGAAAATGCGTGGAG
>JAUELO010000227.1:2640768-2651459 GCA_032357855.1 Amphibolips quercusostensackenii | reverse complement strand
CTAAAAGACACACCTTGACGATAAGGGGTTAAATATTATAAAATAATTATTTATTTATTAAAAATAAATTTTAATTAAGAGTTAATATTGAATACTGGATGAATGTGCCATTTTATAAAATTAATATTACCGTGCACACAAGACCAAGAAGGAGGTAGGGGAAATCATATTTCGAAGTGTTGGAAGCACCAAAAAGCTTAGTCACAAGCACACGGACCACGCTAGAAGGGGGGGGGGGGAGGTTTAATTAGAATCCGAACTCTCGAATAGTAGAGTTAATATAGAATATACTTAAGGATAAGCAATAATCAACTTATACATAGTTTAAGTGATGTCTCGGAATGATCGATAAACTCGCACGATTAATCTCGGCTACGCGCACGCTTGGTTTAACGCTCATCGACTTCGGCTTCATTTCTCGTTTCGACAACTCGCAAGCGACTGACGCTCTCGCCCTTAGTTCGCCTAAAACCCCTTACGCCTTCCGACGGGTTGCGCCAATATTAATGTTATTTGAAACCACTAACATTCGGCCATCCTTAGTGTCAACTTGACCTCAAGTTATTCGCACGGAAAAATGATTACAACGAGGTACATTTAGATTACGTTTCTTCTCGCTGTAGCATTTTTTTATCACACACTGCATTACATGGTCGCTCTCTTATACCGGATGTCCATAACGCTGTGGAGGACGCCGAGCACGCTTTGGTCGAGTTTAACCTTCCACCACTGAATTTACATTATCGGTATCACTGGTTACACTTTCACTACTGATGAGGTTTTCGTCGTGATTGGCACACACTTGACGAAGAGAATTAGAGTCGTCTTCATCCTCGCTTGTTTCATCGATGACCTTCGAATCTTAATTTATTGGAGATCGACAAATTTTTAGTTGGCTCGCTGAGGCTATTTAGGCATATCTCCGCCCCTTTTTGTCGACTCTCAGGTCTGCGATACCATAGGTATCCGAAGGAAAGATCGCTGTGACTACTAAAGGTTCTCTGAATTTCTTTTGTAGTTCGGCGGACTCTCCTGTTTGCTCCGGAATTTCCTACATGAAGACTATGTCCGAGATACTTGCTCGCGCCGCTTCTCTTAAAACCAGTGGAGATGTATAACGAGTCTCGTCATCAATTGTGAGTTTGCGTAATTCACCCTCGTCGTGGCGATCAATGTATCCAAAAAGTAATTCGAAAGGGCTCTTCCCCGTGGTCTTTGTTAGGTGATTCATTCAGATTTCTCTGAAAAACCTTAAGACATTTGTCCCAATCTTTTCCTTGAGGGTTGAGAACGCTTCCTTGTATCCCTGAAATAAGTGCATACTTCGTCCTTTTCACCAATCCATTTACCTGGGTGTGGCGAGGTGAATTCAGTGTTTGATGCCATGTTTGGAACAAAATTCTTTGAATTTCTCATAAGTGAAACACGACCCTCAATCCGACATAATCCAGGCTGGTGCTCCATAATCTAATATCACGTCTTTCAAGGATTTAATTACATTGATCGCAGAAGTATCGCGCACAGCTTTCAAGACAACAAATTTTGTCAATGTATCGGAAATAGCTAACACATATTTCTAGTCGCAGAGATTTTACAAATGGACCCACGTGGTCGATGTAAATTAATTCAAAGGGTCGATGACCAGGTTTGATGGGGTTTAACTCACCATCCTGCAACCCCGTTTGAGCCTTTGTAAGCATACATTGAACACAACTTCGGGTGTGTTGGCGAACATATCGCCTCATTGACGGAAAATAATAAAACTCTCGCATCTTGGCTAAAGTACGATCAATGCCGGTGTGACTGAAGAACATGGTAGCGAATAACCATGCATTTCCTTAAGGAATCAGGGACGACACATAACACAATTTAACATTCACTCATTTATACACAATGCTATTTTTACATTCCTAATCTCTGACTTCGCTTTTCTCATATGTCGCACGCTCGCTCGATGGTTTACTAAGAATCTTGCGTTTTCGCCTAAGTTTTTCATTTACGTATTGGCACATCAATATCTTATCTTCAGGATTTATTATGCTAAAGATATCTATCGCACGTTCGGATGAATCGTCTTCATTTTGTTCGCAAATCGGAGCTCTACTCATTGCATCGACATGCGTCACTTTCTCTCCCGCTCTATGTACAATTTCAAAATCATATTCGGACAATAGGTTACCCCGTCGAATGATTTGTGGGTTTTTGGTTTTCTGCGTATTCAAGTACAATAAGGCCCTACAATCGGTGACGATTTTAAATTCTATATTTATGAGCCGCACTCGCAATCGAGTAACTGCCCATATGATCGCTAAGAGCTCCAGTTTGCTCGAGTGGTAGTTTCTCTCCGGTTCCGATTTGCGTCAACTAATGGCGTATACCGGGTGATAACTTAGGTCATCAGCCTTTTGAAAGAACATGGCAGCTAAACCCTTTGAACTTGCATCCGTACGCAGTTCAGTGACATGCGACGTTGATTAGCATTTTAAAACAGGCTCGATTGCTGATTTCCCGCGAATTTTATGGAACGAATTTTTCTCAGATTCCCCCCATACAAATGGTCAATTTTCTTTCAGTAGATCATACAAAGATCCAGCCACTTTTGCAAATTTATAGAGATAACGACGCAGATAACCTGACATACCTAAAAAACGTCGCAAACTGTGCACTTTGCTTAATCCCTTCTTCCGAAATTTCGTAACCAAATAATTCACACTTGACGTAAAACATCTACATTTTTGCAAATTTATTGTTAAACCTGCTTTTACAAGAGCTTCTAACACAAGGATCAATCTGACGTTCAATTCTTGACATGAATTACCTGATATTAAAATGTCACCCAAATAAAATAATATCTTTTGACTTCTTAACGGTTCTAATACCTTGTAAATAAGCTTGGAAAAGTAAAACGGTGCATTCATCGGCCCGAAGAACATGCAAGTAAATTCGCCTGTCTCATCGGGGGTGATGAACGCCGTCTTTTCTCTTGCCTCTTTACTTAAAGGTACCTGCATGTAGTCCTGTGATAAATCTAGTGTAATGAAAATCGAGCTATCGCCTATCATTGCCAAGTGATCATCGACATCCGAAAAGGGGTAATTCATTCGCATAGTTTGTTTATTTAACTTTCTATAATCGACAAGACGCGAATCGCCGTTTTTTCCTGTTACAGGTAATACAGGGCTAGCATACGGCGACTCTGTATCAGTTACAAGACCTAACTTTCTGTAATCACTCAAAATTTCTTTGATAGTTGCTCGCTTAGAATTACTCGCCCCATGTGGTTTACTCTACGGAGGAGTACTACCCTCTTTTTCTTTGATCTCCATTTCAATCAAAGAAGTACAACCTAGTTCCGTTAAATTTCTCGAAACCGCAACAGAATATTTATTAAGAATACGCACCTCCTGATAATTATCTAGTACAACGTAAATTGAAACATCGCGAACTGTCACTCCGTCAACAGTCATATCGGCCGTTATGAGACCGGCTGACTCAACTTTGTAACTTGATGGTCACCAACTCTTGAGAACAACATTTGTTTTTTTAATTGGACAATTCACCGAACGCCCTTTCGAAATTTTAATAGTGCAGTCCGAATTTCCAGGGTCGATTTGACCACTGAGATTAACGCCGTTCACGAATATCGATTTTAAATACTTGACCAGCGCGTGATCTCTTAAATTGATTTCAATTTTATTCACTACCGGTTTCGCCGTACAATGGCGTTGAGTGTGTCCCTTTGCGTGAAACTTCCTGCAAGTTTCTTTTTTCTTAGGTTGCGGGCAATTTCTAGAAAAATGTCCTGACAGTTGACAATCGTAACACTTTGGTTCGCCTTCCTCGTTTTTGATAGGTGGATCACGATCGGGTTAAATGCATGATGGCCTGTCATTATCCTTCTTCGCCTCCTGTGCTCTATCAGTTTTAGAACTTAGATTTTCAGCGCTCCTGTCACTAGGGGTCGACTATCTCCAATTTGCATTATTATATTTAGTCGTATCCGGTTTACTTTTATCAATTCTAACCCGCTCTGCGCGTCGAGTGTTAAGCCGATCGAAGGAAATAATATCCTGCAATAATTCGTCGACATTCTCGTGAGTACGAGCAGCCATTGCACTACAAGAGTCTTTGGACCAAAGTCCCAGTAACACCTGCTCTTCAGTGTCGTGCAAATCCAAACCTAACTCCACGCATAACTTTACTTTTGCGTAAAACTAAGTAGTTATTAGCTTACTTTTCTCCTGAACTCTTTGTGTCACCTTTTTCCACTTAGATGACTTGCTCTCTGCAAAGACATACGAACCCCAAAAGGCTGTACCAGTCACGAGCGCCCTCTTTTAGATGTATTTTAGCGGCCTCGAGCGCGAAGCTGTCCGGCAAGTTGTGGAGTTTTTTCATGCTATCAAGTGTTTCGATTCACTCTTTAGCTCGAGAGGATCCCAAATCGCCCTTGAAATGCTCTGTGCTCTTGCTGAGATTGGGACATAAAACCCATTGTTTCACCTCGCATAATTTAAAGCTCATTGTGGACTAATCTGGGCCCTTAGTCGCAAATTTAGAGCTCCATTGTTAAAAATAAATAATTAAGTCCTAAATTGGAGACTATAGGCCTAAATTAGTCCATAATGAGTCCTAAATTATGCGAGAAGAAATAATGGGTTTTATGGTTTTCTGCACTTATTTTTTATAACGTTAAGGTGGCACAACACCATATATAACAAAAAAAAAGGGAAAAGGAAAAATCGGACCACTTCCGGTCGACGATACTTCAGGAGCCCAAAATGAGTCTGAAATTATGCAAGGGGAATAAATTTTTTTTTAAATTTTGGTAAATTTGTTCTAAAAAATTGTTTAAACTTTTTTTTAATGTTGATATTAATATTCCTAGAGCCCTGAATGAGCCCTAAATTATTATATAAGGTGAATGTTCTGTACAATCATTTTTAGTACGTTTTACATCAATGTTCGGCCAGCTTAACGTCAAGCTAGCGCAAACACCATTTTTTTTCGAAAATAATGGAGCTCTAAATTTGCGACTGCGGGACCAAATTAATCCATAATGAGTCTTAAATTATGCGACGGAAAAGAATGCATTTTATGGTTTTCTTCAAGTATTTTTTATAACTTTAAGGAGGCACAACACAATATACGGAGTGTCCCAAACTCAAGTGTCCGGACTTATATAGCTGTATTAAAATTAAAAAAATGATTCGAAAATTCATTTTCCAAAAATCAGTTAAGTTTTAGTTTTTCAGTTATAAAATGTTTAGGCCGGACCAGTCAGGAACATGGTATAAACAGACGGACGTACGTGAGCGGGATTCCAACGCACTGTTATTGAAGCGAATGCCGCGCCGTGGTGGGGTTAACGACGGGAGAACAGCGGTCAATACACTTCATTGGACTCCCGCTCACGGACGCACGATTATCGATACCGCGATCCTGATTGGTTCAGCTTAAATATTTTATAACTCAAAAACTAAAACTTTAACTGATTTTTGAAATAGGAATTTTCGATTTATTTTACTTTTTTTTACTTTTACACAGCCATATAAGTCCGGGCACTTGAAACTGGGACACCTTGTACAACAAAAAAAAAAGACAAAGGAAAAATCGGACCACTTCCGTTCGACGATATTTCAGGAGCCCTAAATGAGCCTGAAATTAAGCAAAGGTAATATATTTTTTTTAATTTTGGTAAATTTGTTTTTTTTTTAATTGCTTATACTTTTTTTAAATAATATTTCTAGAGTTTTGAATGAGCCCTAAATTACTGTACAAAGTGAATTTTCTGTAAAAAAAATTTTTATTACGTCTTACAGCAATGTTCGGCCAGCTTCACGTTAAGCTAGCGCAAACACCATTTAAGAAAAAATAATAATGGAGCCCTAAATTTGGGACTACGGGCCCAAATTAGTCCACAATGACCCTTTAATTATGCGAGAAGAAATAATGGGTTTTATGGTTTTCTGCACTTATTTTTTATAATGTTAAGGTGGCACAACATCATATATAACAAAAAAAGAGGGCAAAGGAAAAATTGGTCCACTTCCGTTCGACGATATTTCGGGAGCCTTAAATAAACCTGAAATTATGCAAGGGAAATGAATGAAAAAAAAAATTTTTTGGTAAATTTGTTTAAACAATAATTGCTAAAGCATTTTTTAAAAACTTTAAACATCATTATTAGGGAGCCCTAAATAAGCGTTAACACGGGGTGAGAAACGAAATTTGTTTAATTCATTTTTAGTAGGTTTATCAAACAAAAATTGTTCAAACATTTTTTTGTTTATTTTATTTATGATAGTCCTACAGCCTTAAATGAGCCCTACATTATTATATCAGGTGAATTTTCCGTAAATCATTTTTCGTACGTTTTACAGCAATGTTCGGCCAGCTTAACGTTCAGCTAGCGCAAACACCATTTTTTAGCAAAAATAATAGAGTTCTAAATTGGGGAAAGGGGGACAAAATTAGCCCTAAATTATGAGATAGGTTACATCTATATACCTCAATAGTGTTGTGCCAGCTTAACATTATAAACTCTAATAAGATGATAGCTTCGATCTTAAAATTAAAGGATGAACATCTTGTTTCAGATTATTCTAACAGTATTAAAAAAATCTTTCGAAAATGACGTTTTACCACTTCGTCTCGGTATAGGTCATGTCAGTAGAGATAACCTAATTCAGAACCACACAACCGAAATGGCAAAAAAATTATTTAATCTGAATGAAAATTTATTTTTGATTTGCGATGGCACGTATGCTCGTCATCAAAAAAGCACCAACAACGAATATCAGTGGAAATCTCACTCTGGGCAGAAGAAGGTTCCTTTTTGTAAACCTTTCACTGTATGCACAACTGACGGTTATGTTATTGACATGCTTCGACCATATTATGTTAACGAAAATGATGCGGGAATTTTGGAAAGTGTCATTGACGATCCAAATAGTTTGCGCAAAATCATAAAAGAAGGTGATGTTTTTGTCCTTGATCGTGGTTTCCGTGATGTAAAAAAAAAATTAGAGAATGACAATTTTAAAGTCTTGATGCCTGCTCTAGAAGGCAAGAGAAAACTACTGTCCACAAAAGAATCCAATGAGTCTCGTTTTGTCGCTAAAGTTCGCTGGGCAGTTGAATCCATACATGGTGTACTTAAACAAAAATATCGCCATTTAGATCATAAAATCGAAAACAAGCTCATACCAAAAATTGCGATTTATTTCAGAATCGCGTCGTTTCTGAACAACTCTTTTGGAAAACGGTTACATTCTGACGATGACACTTTCGATGAAATTCTGCAGATATTGCATAATCAAAAAAAGGTGCAGCATACTTTGGCGACTGAGGTAGAAGAAAATGGTTGGCTTCGTCGGAAGTTACCTTCTAAAAGTGCTACATGCGATGACATTTTAGATTTCCCAGAAATGACGGAATGAGATTTGAAGATCTTATTCACTATTTCATACCAACTGAGTCAAGCGATATCATATTTGGCAGAAATAATGGATAAAGATGGGAAACTGAAGATTCAGTACGTTAAAGACCAGTCAAATATACTTAAATTGAAAGTTCCACCTCGTCATATTTCTCGCACAGCATACAGATACTTCTTGAGATATAGGCCTAACAGCGTTACTGTTTATGATTTACCGCATCACGCATGTGAATGTGACAATGGAAAACGGATTGTTGGTTGTTGTTCTCATATCGCTGCAATAGTGTATTATTTATCTCATGCTAGATACTTATCGAAAGTTTCTAAACCAGCGGAAATACGAAGTGATGTATTCAAGGAAAATAATTCCATTCCAGTAATTGAAAGTGACAGTGATGAAGACTAAAAGAAATAATTACATAAAAGTGTTCGGTTTTGTGTGAGGCGAGTGGATACACACTAAAAAAGCACCCCGTTTTGTGAGAGGCGAGGGAACTCACACTCAAAAAGCGCCCTGTTCTGTGAGAGGCGAAGGGACTCACACTAAAAAAACACCCCGTTAATCACAAAGTAGCAAAAGTCTCTTTTAATATTGTTAATAAGAAGTAAGTTTTATGATTGGAAAAAATAGGCGGCAATCTGAACATTATTTAATATTAAGAAGGACCAAAAAACTATCCCTAGAAGTTTTAACAAACTAATCTTAAAGTGTCCTTATGTAAAACAGCCGTGAAATTTTAAAATTAAAAAAAAAATCTCACAGGTCATCTTTAAAAAACTCTAGGTCAAAATACCTGTCAAATAATTCCTTGAGTAAGTAAAGAGAGGTGTTTTGGGTTTTAATCGTGTGCAAAACTACGAATCTTGCTGACGCTTGGTGAATGTTGCAGTTAACTTCTTCAGGGCTGACCTGAAGTTTCAGGTTATGTTGTTCTTATATATACTCTCTACGATGCTTGTGATTGGCCAAAGTGTCCCACCACGTGGCCTGTGATTGGCCAAAGCGCCCCAGCGTGGTGACTGGTCGAACTTGATTGGTCAATCAAGTCTTTTTCAAAAAACCTGTGAGGACGGAAAGTCAAATCGGATTGGTATTATATCCACTGTCCCTATTGATGTTATTAGGCTGTTTTAAGATTTCGATTGCTTCTCTATGTTTGCTTCGAAAAGTATTGTATGTTTTTGCGATGACGGTTGTTTTGTGAAATAAAATGATATGTCCTGTTTCGATATGATGCTCAGCTAGTGCTGATTGCATGAAATGTTTTAGCCTGACTTCACTCTTATTTTCTTTTATACTTCAGCTCACCGCTCTCCCGGTTTCTCCAATATATATGTTGCTACAAGAGCAACGGATTTCATATACTTCCGTATCATCCCGTTATCTTTAGGGTTGTTCAGAAGTTGTCCTAATTTCGCAGGCGGTTTTAATATGGTTTGCATGTTGTGTTTGCTCAGAATTCTTCGTATTTGTTTTGTGATACCTTGATTGTATGGTAGGATGGTTGTCGTTTTTCTATTTCTTTAGTAGGTTGTGTGCCCGCCAACTAATATTTTTGAATTTGAATCGAAAATGGAAACAAAGAACATATTTAATATGTTGATAAGTTCATTCTATTGATTCTGGTTTATCTGTCATAATTTTGAATTAAAATACCAAAGTGTCAATATAAAGGATATATTATTATTTTTTAAAGACGTGTGTCCTTATTTTCGGGAACATATTATTGGTCCTTTGAGTCGAATTAGAATCCAGCGCTAAGGAAATACTGGGAAATCCGGAAATCTGCTTTGTGGAGTCATCTGCGAAAAAGCAAATTCATCACGATTACTGACAGGTCAAAATGGCAAAACACACCTTTAAAGATTTGGGAAATCTAGAGAAAATTCTGGAGCAAAATTCCGTTCAATTCCTTCAAGATATCTACATAATTCTTTACGGCAAGTCTCTCCAGAAGGCAGTCTTTGTCTGCAAAGACTGCCAATGTCAGTCTAGAGACTAAGTCAAATAGGACCTAATAAATCTTGTCGTTCGACTGGTTCCTAATCCTTCACTGTAAATTAAATTTTGAACTGAACTTAAAAAGGAAATGACAAAAAAACTTGGTGGCAGTCAAACACTTGTCGTGTCAGTCAACACCTGCTGAAAGTGGAGAGCCCTTCTTTACGGTAACTTAGCGAGTGGAAATTTTGTGAGAAGAAATATCCATAAGTTTGACACTTTCAGTTTTGAAAAGAACGATCAAAAGTATCTGAATCATATAAAAGCTGTAGAATCCTTGGTATCTCCAAGTCGATTATTAGAAATTGCAAATTTATTTCATTAAGTAGGAATTCAGATTTGTTAGTAAAAAATATAGTGGATTTTTTCTTGGTCGAATAATCACAGAGACCAGTAACCTCGACACGACATTACGAATCAAATTCATTTTGTACAAGGTTAAGAGCTTTAAATGTCAGTATGCACTCAAATTTTTCACACAAATCTGCTTCAGCAATTGAATTTAATCTCGCGCGTAAGCAATTAGAAATTTAAGAAAAATTTTGTTATCGAACAGGAGGAAGTTTTAACCTGCCAGAAAACATTTGAGCTTTGAAGATGAAAGTCAACGATTTAATATGTGATAGTTCCTTACCTGAAGATGTTATTCCAAGTAAAGAAAAACAACTGTGTTTTAAACAAAAAGAACTCAAAATTAAGCAGAAGCGTCTGTCAGGTCAAGAAATGCTGATGGATAGAGAAGAAGCATTAGAGAAGCAAGCAGCAGCTATGGAAAAAGATTATGTGGAGATACATCTGGATTGTCGAAGTGAATGCATTTTTAAATCTAACACGAGATCCGAAATTATATCTTGGTCAGAAGACGTTGATAAGCAAGGAAGGAAAGAAGATTTAGAAAACGTAAGAAAAAAATTATATTCACAGTCTCCAAAAATTAAAACTTTTGAAACGAATAACCGAGTGGAAGACTTAACCAGAAATGTAAATCGGATGCTTGCCCGTCAACCAAACGGAAGCGAATTAGGACAATGTGATGGATCTTCGATGCTACATTGGCCAGCATTTATATCATGGTATAAGTTGTCATCTGATTCATGTGGATTTGCACCTGCAGAAAATATTTTTTCGACTAGAAAAAAGTTTGACTGAAGAAGCAAGATCAAAAGTCGAAATGCTATTGGTCACATCCAAGAATCCGGATGTGATTATTGAAATATTAGATTCAGCCTATGGAAAACCAAAATGCTT
>JAUELO010000227.1:2533795-2552248 GCA_032357855.1 Amphibolips quercusostensackenii | reverse complement strand
CGCTTTCCCAAGCACATTGCTCGTCCGTCGGTTCATAGACTCCAGATACTATTTGACTTCTCTGGTCGTAGAGGGGGACGCACATTTGATAGTATTTACACTCAAGCTCGTGGACCTCTTGGAAAAACTTCGCCTCGATATTGGTTGTTTTTAATTGAAGTTGTTTCAAGGCCTTGATGCGCCTCTTCACCGGCCCCGGAAGCATCTGTTGCGCAATTGCGAAATTAATTCGCTTCGCAAAACAAAGATTTCCAATCGTAAATTATTAACGGTTGTCTTACACATAATAGCCATTCAAATCTCAGAAAAAATGTCCAGCATTTCAAAATTGAACTGCAATTCGAGTTACTAAAAATGGTACAATTCTTGAAAAAAGTATTTAAAATTAAAAATTACAACAATATTGTATATTTTAAATTTGGAAGTCTTTATAAGTTGAAATATTTTAACTTCAAGTTGGAAATTTGCTCGAGAATTTTAATTAGCAGCAATTTTGAGGAATTTTAAAAGCAAGTCCTTGAAAACTGCATACTTCCACGTGTTATCACGATATATATAATTACTCGATATTTTACTACTAAGAATTTAAAGAAATCCCCGATCAAAAAATAAATTCACTGTTATTTCCCAGTATTTCCAGGATTATAAAAATTACCGGTTCAATGGCCATCCTGAAATTACGCAAAATTTTATATTTTTTTTATGAAGATTTTAAAGCTTTAAGCACATAAAAAATAAGTATAAAATAAGAAATAAAACATCGAAAAAGAGATACAAATTACTTAAAACTTGTTTAACTTCTAAACTTTTCACAAAACTGATATTAAACGTTGTAATGAAAAATTTTATTATTTTAAAGAAAATATCTAACCAAATCAACGTGTACAAATGAAAAGTTGATATCTCGGCAGGACGAAATAAAAAGATGACATCTCGGGTGGCAAAGTAAGGAAGCTTAAAACTCCATTATAAATAGTATTGGCGACGAAAACGCCCTCTGAAGTAGGGAACCTTTTTACTTGGTTCTCCCGAAATAGCAACTTTTTATTTGAACAAGCTGGTCCATATTAACAGGTATATGGTCCATATGAACATCCGGCACGAATAACATGAAAAAATTTCAATAGTGTGCATTATGGTGGTCCAAAAATGCATTGCAATCTTTTTTTCACAATAGAGGGCAAGACATCCCCCCCCCCAAAAAAAGTTTCCATTACCGGAGAAAGAAAATCCGTAATTATTTGTTTCGAAATATATTTTTGATTTTCTAAAAATTGAACTCATACAACAGGGTTTGATCGAAACGTGCCAAGTTTTTTAGGGATTGAAGAGGAGTCACTACGAAATGAAACTATACTAATAATTTTTATTTTCAACCCACCCTCACCCCCCAGAGCGCCCAAAATATGAACCAAAAATAAAAAAACTACATTTTTACGTATCATTATTACTTTTTAGCAATTTCTGTCGACTTTTTCATTCAAATAATTATAAATGGGCAATTTAAATGTTTACCATCACTTTTTAACCAATTTTCAATTGTTTAAACATATGTAAATTATTTAAACTATTATTTATTTTTAAAAAAATGTAAGAAATAATCATATTTTCTAAATGAAATGTAATAGTTTGTCATTGTGTGTAGTAGTAAATTTGTTTTGAAACAGTATGTAATTATTGAAAAAAGTATTTATTCTTAATTTGCAAAATTTCTAAAAATTGAGCCAGAGATGTCCACTTTTTTCACATTGATATCCTATGCTACTTTTCGTTGAAAAATTACATCATTTTAATACATTTCTTCTAATGTTTAAAACTTTCTATTTGTTTAAACAATTTTTCTTTGCTCGAGCTGTTATTTTTCTATAACTAAAAAATAGAAATAAAATAGAACACATACAATTTTTTTTACTGTATAGTGTATAGAAAGAATATATGAACCATTTTCCAATTGTTTAAACAAATATCATTTGTTTGAACAATTATTGTTGCAAAAATATTTCTAAAATCGTATTTTTTTAATTAAACATAATATTGAATGATTTCGAGCATTAGCGAATTCTGTTAGAAACGTCGTCATTGCTTAAACAATTTTTATTGGTTTAGGCAAAGTTCACGACTTTTATGATTTATTTAATAGTGCGCCAAAAAATATGTTAACCATTTATAATCAATTTGAAGAAAATTTCAAGAAAAAAACAATAACATAAGGCTTTTAGCAGAATTTACTACTCCTCGAAATCATTCATTATCATGTTTAATTCAGAAAATACGATTTTTAAGTATTTTTGGAAAAATACTTATATAAACAAATTATATTTGTTTCAACAATTGAAAATAGTTCATATATTCTTTCTATACAGTATAGTCAGAAAAATAATTGTATGTGTTCTATTTTATTTTATCCTTAGTTATCGAAAAATAACTGCTTGAGTAAATAAAGATTGTTTGAACAAATAGAAATTTATTTAGCATTAAAAGAAATGTATCAAAATTATGTAATTACTTAACAAAACGTAGCAAAGGATACAAATTTGAAAAAAAATTTGATATCTCTGGCTCAATTTTTAGAAATTTCGAAAATAAACAATATTTAATTGCTTAAATAATTACATAATGTTTTTAGAAAAATGTACAACTCCAAACAATGACAAACTATTACATTTCAATCAGAAAATAGGAATATTTTTTACATTTCTTGTGAATAAATAATCGCTTAAATAATTCATAATTATTTAAACAATTGAAATTTGTTTTAAAAGTCATGGAAAATATTTAAATTGTCCCTTAATAATTATTTGTATGCAAAAGATGACAAAAATTGCTAAAAAGTAACAATAATACGTAAAAATGTAGTTTTTTAAATTTTTAGGTCATATTTGGGGCGCTGTGGGGGGTGAGGGTGGGTTGTAAATAAAAGTTATTTGTATGGTTTTATTTCGTAGTAACTCGTGTTCAATCCTTAAGAAACTTGACGCGTTTCGATGAAACCCTAGAGTATGAGTTCAATTTTTTAAAAATTCAAATTTTCCCTATGTTAATTAACTGGGATTTTGAAGTGACCGGTGGCAAGTGTTAATATTCGAATTTCAAAAAAAAAAAAATATGGATTTTCTTTCCCTAGAAATGGAAACTTTTGGGGGCTGCCTTGCCCTGTAGCTCGAAAAGCGTTTTTTGGACCACCCTATTGTGCGTCTTACGTAACTACTAAGAGCCAGACGGGTAAAATATGACGTTATAACAATTTGATTTTTAATTTTGTGTAAATGACGTTATAAAAATTTGGTTTTCAATTTTGTTTCGATCCGTCGCAACGTAACGAAAAGGAAACAAAGATTAGGTATTTTTTTGGATAACGTATCGCAACGAAACGAAAGTTTGGGCTTATATACAGTAACTGTTTTTATTATGCATATTAACAAATTCAGTTAATTGAATAATGAAAAGAAATATGTAATTATATTAAATAATTATATGATATTAATATGAGAAAAGTAAATAGGTCGTCAGGACCTTAACTGGAATCATGCAGGGCTAAAGTAGGACCAAAATTTTGACTCGGGCAAACTTAAGAAAGCCAAAATGTGCAACAAAATTGCACAAGAAGGCATACAAAGAATCATGTTCTTTAAAATCTGTTTTAAAAAACAAATACTTAAGAAAATCAATTCGTGTAACATAATTGCATAAAAAGAGTAAAATTAAAAGAACTATGTTTTTAAATAACATTGTAAAACGGCTCATTAGAGACAGATATCAGAATGGCGATGTGGCCGGTAAACCAGGAAAGACCAGGAATTTAATTGACCGGTAAAAAACCGGGAAACGACCGCGAATTTAATTTAAAAACCGGAAATTTACTTCTGATCGCAGTTAAATTCAAAATTTCATTATTTAAATAATTTTGATCAATTTAGAAAAGTGATTTCTACTTTTTCTACAGTCGTAGTTTACTTGTGTTTATCAGATTACGGATTTATTTACTTATTCAAAAATTTAACTACTTGATTGAAGGTTGAAATCTTTTATTGAAAATTAATTTTTTTATTGAACATTCATCATTTTAATTAAAAACTCATCTCTGGTTGAAAATGCAATCCGTTAAAAATCAATTTTTTAATCGAAAAATTTAACTATTCTAGTAGAAAATTTAACTGTTTTGCTGAAAATACGTTTTTTTGTGAAGAATTAGATTTTTAAGAGAGAATTGAACTATTCTATTTATGGTTTAAAATTTATTTTCTTCCTCTTTTTTCAATTGTTATTTTTGTCTCTAATGAGCTGAAAAGTAAAGTAGTTTAGAGGTCTTTTTTTTAATTGTAAATCTGGTTCATGATTTATTTATCAACAAATATTTTTTCATAAAGAAATATATTAAACTAAAAATTAAACTAACTAAAAATTAAACTAACTGAAAATTAAAATTGATAATTAACTTAAGCTAAAAATTTATCTTTTTTTTAAATGAAATTTCTAGTATTTCGCTAAGATTAACATTTTTTACTTAACAGTTCAACTATTTGTTTTAAAATTTATGTACTTTGTGGAAAATTCGTCTTTCTATAGAAAAATAATCGCTATGGTTGAAAACCCCTCTTTTCCATAAAAATTGCAACTACCCCAGTTAAAAAATTCATCATTACAGTTAACAATTCCTCAGTTTTGTTGAAAATTAATTTCTACAACTGAAAATTTAACTGTTTCATTTTTAGTCGACATCGATCTTTCCTAGTTCAAAATTCAACAGTTTGAATGCAAATTAGTCTTTTTTAATAAAAAAATTCAACTATATTGTTGAAAATACACGTATTGTGTTAAAAAGTCAATTTTTTATAGAACATTATTTTCTTCTTTGAAAGTTAATATTTTGTCTACAAATTCTTCTTATTGGTTGAAAATACATCTGTTAGGTTGGGAATAAAATTACTTGGTTGAAAGTTAAACTCTTGTTAAAAATTATTTTAACATTTTATTTTAACTTTTAAATCATTTAAAATTATTTTTTCGTTGAAAATACGTCTTTTTTGGTATAGATAAATTTTCTTGGTTGAAAATTCATCTTTTTGGTAAAAAATTAAATTATTTCATTCAAATATTTCTTATTTTAGTTGAAAATTGATTTTTCTGGTTTGAAATCCAACTATTCTAGACACAGATGTCTAATTTTATTTTAAATTTAATCCCCTTGCTTGAAAATGTAACTATTTTTTTTATATTAGTTTTTTTATATTAAATGTAATTTTTGTTTCAGTGAAAATTTAACTTATTCTACTCGAATACTGAAAATTAACTTTTTTTTTTAATTTAATCTTCTTGTCTAAAAATTCTTCTTATCGGTTAACAATTCAAGTATTGCAGTTAAAAATTTATCATTTTAGTTGAAAATTTATCTTCAAGATTGTTGGATTGAGATGTTAATATTAAAGTTAAAATTTTAAAAAGTACAATCATTTTTTAGAAATATCAAAGATAAACAAATGTTAATAATTCCCTAATAATTAACTTCAAATTCCATTCTGTTTCTTAATTAATATCTATTAGCATAATTTACAAATATTCTTCATTAGTTTCCTATTAAAATTTCATTTCAAGCCCTCTTATGCAATTCTCTAGCGTTCGGTTCCTTCACTGTTCTAGAAAGTTCGATTCTTGGTTAATCAAAAAAACAACACAATCTTTTTCAGTGCATTGCCGCCCATGACCACAACCAAGAGGGAAACGAGGAGTGCGCAGTTGCTAACTGTGCACTTCTGTCGGCCACAATAACTTATATTTCTGTTACCATTTAGAAATTTTAGGAAACTATTTGTAATTTTCAGATACCGTTTCTGAATGTTAATAAAAAATTATTAGATCTACTGTAAAAGTTAGTATCCTGAATATGTCGAAATGTTTCCAATATTTCCAACAGTTGGATTCCCCCATTACGAAAAAATATCATAGGAAATTCAGTATAGGTCTATAATCATTTTCCTGTAATGAATTCTGATTATTTTTTCGCGATTATAGCAAAATTATTATAGAAAATCATTAAAAGAAAATTGGTACGGAAGTAAAGAATGTAAAAACATTAAAAAAGTGTATAAAAAAATAGAGAAAGTATAAGGGAATGATTTATTTATTTATTTAACGTAGAATTTCGAAAAATGTTAAGTCAATCCAAGGAATTTCAGAGAATTTCTATGGATTTTAATCAATTTTGTCAGATTTCAATAAATTTTGCATGGCATTTTAAAGATTTCCAAACATATCAGGAGGTTTTAAGGAATTCTAAAAGATTTCAAGAAATTTAAATGATTTCGAGGCATTTGGTAGGATTTCCAAAGATTTCAAGATATTTCTAGTGGACTGGGAAAAATAAATAAAAATTAAATTAAATTTGAAGGGATTCCTAGCGATTTCAAGAGATTTTGAGGTATATATTTCAAGAAGTTTCACAAGATTGAAGGATTTTAAAGATTTATAGGTATTTAAAGTTTTTTTTAGAAAATTTTGATGAATAAGTTTAATTTAATTTGAATTCCAGAGAAATTTCATGGTTTTAAAGCGATTTCGTCAGATAAAAATTTCACAGATTTTTGAAGAATTCTAAACATATCATGAAGTTTTAAAGGATTCCGTAGGATTGAAAAACATTTCGGAGGACTTTTACGGGGCTTAGGACTTTTATATTGATTGCGTAAGATTTTCAAATATTTGCATAAACTATATTAATATGGTACAAATATATAACTATGAATATTAAAAATATTTTCATGAAACTTTTTTTTTGTCCTGAACAAACAAAAAGTGAAAAGTAGTTTCTTAAAAATTAAGAGTAGTTTTCTTTAAATAAATGATTCCCTACTGTAATAACTAGTTCTTATTGTTATGAAGAAACCATGTTCTACTTTTTATTTATTTATAACAAATTTATAAATTTGTATAAGCAATTAATAATTATTTTCAGATAAGTAATTAATAATTATATGTAATAACCGATAGTTATTACGGTAAAGAACAATTTATTTTAGGAAAAATATTGTTAGTTTTGAGTAAACCACTTTCTTCTTTTTATTTATTTATAAAAAATTTGAAGTTTTTATAAACTATCAATAATCATTGTCGGATAAGTGATTAAAAATTATTATAACGAAGTTATTATAGTGATTGAAGGGGTTAGGATATTAAGAAATAACTCTGGGGATACGAAGTATACTGTTATTAATTGGAAAACATGTCAACTCAATAGACGTTGGACAAAGACTGAAGTTTCGGGGTCCTACGCTTACAATTGTCTGCGCGCAGCGCCCTCTATATTCAAATTCTTGGTACTACATAAAGAATAAGTTTGTTTGAGTTCACTTCCTTTTTATGTTCCCTATCCTTTAAGTTCACCAGTGCCATTAGCTCTCCTCTTCCCCCTTCCTTTCCCACATTTCTTACTTCCTCTACCTCTATCTTTACATTTATCCTCCTTACCACTTATTTCAATCCTCCTTACAATTTCTTTACATTCCCTTTTATTACTTTATTTTCTTTTCTTTTCTATTTCCTTTATATTCTTCTTTCTCCTTTCCAACTCCTCCACCTTTTTATTAGGCTCCCTTTGTTTCTAGTCCTTGTTCCAAACTTAGCATACTTTTTTCTAAATTTTTCTGCTTTTAGCTCTGTTCCCTTGTTTATACACATTCTCCTAAAAATTCCTTACAAACCTATCTTTTTCAGCAGATGACTTCATCATTTTTGAATTTTTTAATCCTTTTCGATTTCACTGCTTCAAATCTCCTCCTCTCTCTCTCCCTTTTTATGAATTCCTTAGTCGATTACACGCTCTTCCTCTATTTTCCCCGCGTTCAATGTACAAAAAAACATCTTGATCTGATCCCTTTCTTCCTTTTTGTCGTTCTTCCCGTTATCCATTAATTCGATTCGAACAATCCCGCCTCCCGCCCTTCTCTGCCTGCATCGACCGCTGAGTCTTACGTATCCTCTGTACGCTGCTGCTTGACCCTGCTACCGCCTTACGCAGTCTTTATCCAGGATACCCTAGTGTCACCCCTCTTCTTTTCTCGCCAACAATAACCAAAAAAACTTTACCTCTTCTCTCCCTTTATTTGCACTATACAATCTTCCACTCGCAAAACATTTCTACACACTTTTTCTATCTATTTTTTGAATAGATTGGAGGAGTTGGGATCGTTTATCTTAAACAGGAATATAGAGGAAGATTTAAAAGGAAAGTACACTCATACAGGGATGAGGGGGAGAAGCTGTAATACACTATATACTATTGTTGACGATGAGGTAAGGGAGATTTAAGGAGGCTAGAGATAGAGGAGTACATAGACTCAAGTTATCTCTTTCTAATAGTTATGGTGAAGATGGGGAAGAGTGATAAACGGAAAACAGCCGATGAAATATAATAATTTAGGAAAAAGATAAACATAGTGAAAATAGGAGAGGCAAATGTGAGCAAGGAGATGCAAATAGTGATAGGAAAAGTAAAAAGAATATTAGAGGATACATTTAAGAAAGAATTTCGTGAAGGAGAAAAGGGGTAGTTGGGAGATGGAACGCAAGGAGAAATAAACAGAAAAGAGGAAGAATATTAATAAAATACAAAAAATGGGAAGAGCAGTGCACAAGAATGCAGGAGCAAGAAGAAAAAGTATAATGAGTTACGTAATAGAAACAAACAGAAAGAACACTATAGGGCTGAGGAGGAGGCAGGAAAGACTGTCACGGACGAAGAAGTACGTAATGTAGTAAATACAGAGAGTAAAAAAGAAAAATATGAAATCAGAAGATATGCATATGCGGGTGACATAGTGATATTGGCGAAGAATAGGAAAGTAATAGCGGGTTAAATTACGGGGTTAGAAAAATTCTTGGATAGGGAAAAACTGGAACTTAATGCAGGTGAAAGGAAGGTAATGGCGTTCTGAAAGGGTGGGAAATAAAAGAAAAAATAGACAGTGAGCTGAAAAGGTGTAAAGATAGAGGAAGTAAAAGAATTTGAATATCTCGGTTTTATCGTGCCAGCGAATGGAGAACATAGGATGCATATTAGGAAATGGATTAGGAAAGAGGCGTATGGCCGGTATTATGTTATGAGGCAGCGATCTGGGGTTGTAAGGAGAGGAAGGAGATGGAAAGGTTGCAAGAAAGATATCTTCGATGGACATCAGGGGTGGACTGGTGAACTTCAGGTTATATGTTGAGAGAAGAGGCTAAAAGGGATAAGTTATGAACAAGGGCGGGAAAGAAGGCCTGGGAATTCGAAGAGAATTTAAGAAAGGGAAGGGGAGCGGAAGTTAGTGCTAATGTGTTCAAAGAGGTGGAAGAAATAGGAAATAGGATGCAAAAATTAATGCAATGGGGAAAAGAAAGAAAAAAATTTTTTGGAGGTTGAGTGAGAGGATGAGGAAATATAAATTATGAGGAATTCGAGAAAAGATATAAAGAAATGCAGGTAACAGATAGATAGTGGAGGATAGGGGAATCAATATACAGTAAATTTTATGAAGTTATAAAATAAGAAGGATTGTCGAAATACCCGGAAAGAGGATGGTAGGAAGAAAGATGGACAATAATAGCTGGCTGGAGACAGGGAAATTAAGTAAAAGAAGTAATGTATTGGCAGAAGGATGAAAAGAGAAAATTGAGAGTATGTGAATAGGTAGAAGGGACATGTGAACAAGCATAAAATGATTGTATAACAAAAAAGAAGTAGAAGGGAGGATGGGAAGAGAATGTTAAGAAAATTTTAGTAGAGAAGGGTCTAGGAGAAGAATTGACAAAGGAGGTAGAACAATCTAGATCAGTTAAAGAAAATGAATTTCCTGAGTGTATACTTTTCAAGCAACTGATGCAATATTTTAGTATCATGTTTAATTTGTTGTAAATAAAAGTGGTTTTATTTGCAAAATAAAAAAAGCCTGAATGAATAGAAGGTAGTGTAAAATTGTCGTCCTCCGACCATACTACATTCATGTTTAGTGTTGTTCGCTAACTGTATATATATTTTTCCCCACTTGTCTCATTTATTCATACAGATACAACAGTAACTCGATCAACTTTTGCGATCGACAGCACGACACAGTGGTCTCACGCCGTTATGGTCAGGCACCGGTCTATCTTCAGCGTCCGAGCTCAGCGTACTCTTCAGTCAAACCTTGTTTTAATCGACTCTTACAATTAAACAACTGAGAATGTGGTGTCGATAGAAAATATGATAGGGTGGTTTAGAATGAAAATCTTCTGAAAACAATTAAATTAAATAATTTTGAGAAATGTACTCAAAAACTTAAGTTACTTTAAAAAAACATACCTTTCATTGCAATGTCGTTGAATAATGACTTTGAGCATTAAGATTATATTTATGTAAGGAACTTAAAGTTCTGTCCTTTATATAAATTCCTACCGCTATCTGCTCCCCAGACAAGATTTCTTTCTACAATCTACATAAAAAATTTCGCTAAAATTCTAAGGTCTTTATTGAAATGAGAAGAAATATTGAACAGTTTAAATTCAACGAATTTTTTTTATTCATTTGAATTATTTTGCGTACTTCTAGATTATTCTAATCTTTTAAATTACTTGGAGTTTTGAGAAAACTCTTTCAAGTTTTATTGAATTCTTTTCAGAAATATTCTAAATTCCTCTATATTCCCCCAATGCCTCTAAATTCACTTAATTCTTCTCCATGTCCTGAATTTCTCAGAATTTCTTGCATTGTTTTGAATTAAGTAAATTGGAAATATTAAAGGCATTTTTCGAATTTTTATGAATTTATGGAATGTCAAGGAATTTTAAGGAGTTTCAAAATTTTTTAAATCATGCAAGGAATTTCAGAGAATTTAGATCATTTAGGTGAATTCAGGGAATTTAGAAAAATTCAGGAATTTCAAGCGATTCAAGAGGACACAAAGTTCAAAGATCACAAAAGAATTGAAAGGAATTCATGGTTAGAGTGGTTAGTTTAGAAGACCAGCGCCCCGAGGGATATTATTGTAACCTTGAGGTATCGATTTTAATTACGTATAATGTACAAGGTGGTATAATCGAGTTCCTTGCCAAAATATGCACAGTTTATATGCAATAAATCTATGTGCCTAGTTTCGGGGTACACAAGCGATAAGTATGGACCTAAAAAATAAACAAGTTTTACACTGCGACTCAATGATTAGGTGAGCAAACTTTGAGAAATAATCGTGCACGATAGAATTATTTATGTGGAAAAAATGTGCCACTAACATTTAGTCACGAGCGCATAGATGTGACGAATTTGCGTTGATATATAGTGTATTTTTCAGCTACTAATTAAAAATATTTTTTTTTCAAAGTGAGTTCATTCAATTGCAACAAACATTATGGAGAAATTATACAGGATGGTATAGGTGATAAATCAGATTCTTTGAATAGTGTGAACGTTGAGAAGTGGATGAAACTCAGTAAAAAGAATACTCCTGATTTAAATAAAATTATTACAATAAATTTATAAATAATTTAATATTAAGCGACAAAAAGAAAATTTTAGTAATGTCAGAAATGTTGAAAAGTGTAAAAAAAAACTCCACCATCTACAGAAAATAGGCAAAGGTAATATAAATGAAAATAACAAATCGAACAGGATTATATTTGAGACGATTCAGAATATGCGTTTAAAAGTATCTTAGAATCGTTACTGTTTCTCATCCATTCGAAATTTGTAATTTTATATGGGTCAATGAAATCACACATAATTACAAAAAGTACAAATCGATAACTGCTCTCTGATAGATGCTTATGCTTGTATCAATTCAGATCTAAAACTTTTTTACTAGAAAACCATAAGTCAAATTGCACGGATATAAAGAAATGTAAAGTCATTTTACCAAGCGCAGATGAACCAATTAAACAAATTTTAACTTCTAGATACATGCGATACATTTTTTGATAATTTCCAAAGAAAATATTCCATTGATAAGTTCATGAAAAAATACAAGAGTCTGCTAAATTATAGTAAATTTATATTTTCAAAATATTATGTCAATAAAACCACTGACTGCAAGACAAAACTAGGAATTTCATCCTTCTAAAATTTGTCAAATATGTGATAATCCGTTTAAAAATGATGACGTTTGCAGGTGTGCGATCACACTCATAATCATTTTATAGGGAAGTATAGAAAGACTGCAAATAAGAATTGTAGGATTAATTATAAATTAACACAAACCATATCAGTTTTATTTCATAACTTAGCAATTCATGACAAGAAAGATATATCTCTTTTAGGAAGTATGTTAATGGTACAAGCCTCTGCGTAAGGTTTATTGATTCTTCTAGATTTATGACTAGATAGCCTTAAAAACGACCTATAACAATACGATTACAAATTAAAAAATTTGGTTTAATGAAAGACGAAAATAATGGGATATTAATCACAGACTTCATAGGGCTACATTGTACAGAATAATATACACACATAAAGTTATGTACAAGAATAAAAAGACAGTTTTTCCATTTAAAAAACTAGTAAAACCTAAACACTTTATTCAAAGTTAAGATCATGAAGCGTATATAGTATAAACGAAAAAACGAGCGTTAAGTTGATAGAAAACTATTTACAAAAGACTGCTTAATTTTCTCTATGATTCTGGGCCATATTCTTTTCATCATACAATTATTGGGTTGACTCTACTTCTTCCTTCTTCCGAAAGCTATCAGATTCTTATTTGCATGAGTTCACTATCGCTAATGTGACCCCCTCTCTCTCTCTCTCTGTCAAATGTTTGCTATCCTTCTCTTTCAAATAACAAAAACTAAAGCCTCAGATAAAGAGGACCCATGTCTATAAGGGAGCAGAAGTCTCTCGAGGACCAGATCGTCTCTGCAAAGAAAGTATCGGAACGCTGTAAGAATCTTTCTTTATTAATTGTAATATTTTATCTTTTATTTAGAAAAGGATGATATTTTTAATCACATCTTTTTAGTTTGAAAAAGAATACAATTTTTCCTTTGAAAATAATTTTAAATTTCAACTCTTGCAATTTTTATTTAAAAAATAATTTTTAATATTTAAATTATTAAATAACTTGATTTCTTATTCTTATTAATTCAGAATAACTTCAAAAATGAGCTACAGATTTATCTTGACGTATGTCAAGTATCCAAGCATCTGGTTGAACCGCATCACTATTGATGAAGTACGAGCCATCTGCCTACTAGCAATTGCTATGAAGGAGTATAGTATTCTGAATGGTCAAATTCTGCCCGGAGATGATGTTTACATACAATTTCGAAACATTACTATACAATTAATTACTGACCAAGGACAATACTGGTTCAGGAAAAATACTTTTGTTCGAGCAACCGGACGAACAATCAACATCGATACAGAAAACATCATCGAGAAAGAAAAACATCCAGGACATGCGACAAACCAAGCTGATGATGATGATGATGACCGCGGGTACTCCTTTTTCACTGTTGAATTATTTGTGCCGCCGCCGTGGTTGATGGGATCGTTTACTGAACAGGAGATTCGAGCATACTGCCTGATATCAATTGCAGTAAAGCAATACTCATTTTTAACGGAATGTTATGAGAACGATTCAATCGTTGTTCAGTTCGAAGGAATTAAAGCTAAACTCATCATCGATCAAGGAATGTATTTTTTTAGAAGAATGGAACGAAGCATACATTGATCCAACTGAAGAATGCAAATCTGAAGAAAACGATTCCGGTATTGGTAGTATTGTTGAAAATTTTTCTGAAAGAAACCATTCTAGTGTGGGAATTGATGCTGAACCCGAGGATCAAGATATGTGTTCAAGATTGAAAATAAAAAGTAAAAATCCAAAGAAATAAAGCATAGAGGGAAATAAGAGTACAAAATAGAGACTATAATAGAGAATAGAAAGAAGTCTTAAAAATTAAATTTTTGTATATGCCTTAGCACAAAAGTTATTTTAAAAAGTGTTTCATAAATTCCTAATATAAAAGTTGAATGGATGTTAACGGTTATACATTTTTTTAAATCTTTGAAGCTTACAAGAGATAGTGGACGAGATATTTTAGGTGTGCCTAGATACTTCAAGAAAAAAACGCGAAAAAAAGTTAAAAAATGTGTTTGATAGTTTTTATTATAGAATATTATTCTTTAAACTTAAAATTTGTCTACGTGCATTGAATTAATTTTGTCTAAAAATGATTTTCCTGGTTTTTATAATTTTGAAGACTCTGAAGGTGCTTAAGAATAATTTTTTTAATTGATGCCAAAATAAAATACTTCAAGAAAAATGAAAAAATATACTGTTGATTCCTAAACATCTTTCAAGAAAAAAACCCTACACTTTCTTTCCTTTTCTTAGTTTATTTAGAATGTAAATGAAAAAATTAAGTAAAAAAGGGGTAGATGGATGAAGAAGGTAAGTAATAAATTCATATATCTACATCACTTTTTTCATTTAAAACAAGTATAAAAATTTTAATTTGGAATTTATTTTAAAAAATTAAAAATTTTTTTGAAGAATTTCAGTGAATGCTACATCTCTTTAATCTTTAAAGTTTCATGTTCACATCAATGAAATCTTAGGGCTAAGTTTATATTTGCCAACCTAGAACAAATATTCTTCACTATAGAACGTTCACAACGTGACCCTTGTCGAGGCTCTTACGCAGCAGCATTATGCGTATCATTGCAGCTAATAATAAACAGACTTGTTTCTCTCGTTTCTCATTATAACAGAAATTTTCCGTTCTCAATACTGAATTCAAATGGAGTCAATCTCAAACATTGTTTTATATTATAATTAAAAAACGCAACGACATTAGGTTATAAATTAAAAAAAAAACATTTATTTTAAATCATAAATTTATTTATTTTTTTAAAATACACTTACTTTTAAAATAAAATAAAATAACAATTTGAAACGCACAATTAAAATCTTTTTCACTTGAATGATGCTAGACAATCAAAATCAAGCATATCAATGATTGAATCATTATTAATAAGATTTCTTAACGAGTAACTATTATTCTAAGAATTTTTCATAAATTTTTTCTGCATTCTTAAAAATAGTATTAAAAAATTATTTTGCAAATATATAAGATACATCAAGAGAATTCCCGAAGGGATTTCATAGAAATTATATACAGCTAACGATTCACACTGGACACAGTTCCATTTCTAAGGTGACTGGAACAAACCAGGGATATCGTATCGTCATTTATTACAGTTTTTGACGTTTCCTTCAGTACGAGCTTATTAACTCACATTTTAAAATATCTCTACTTGTATTTCAATTTGTATCTTTTATTATTCGCACAAAATGAAGTACAAAAAACTGTTAAGAAGATCCCAGATTTGTATGGGTTATATCGGTACCTCCATGCTATACTCTCGAATCTGGGGTTGGCAGTCTTAACTCTCCAATAAGGGTTAGCAGTCTAAACTCTCAAATCTGGGGTTAGCAGTCTAAGCTCTCCAATCTGGGGTTAGTAGTCTAAACTTTCCAATCTCGTTTTGTGTTGGCACCTAACGCCGCTACGTGCCAGTGGCGCTGCGGACCAGCACAAAACGAGATTGGAGAGTTTAGACTGTTAACCCCAGATTGGAGAGTATAGCATGTACGTACCGAATATATTTTAATGATTTAATATGGAGAAAAACAAACAATACTACGGAAAAAAATTTACATAAAACCTTTTTTTTCAGACTTTGACATCCACGTGCACATTTTAATACTTGCGAAGAAAGGCTTAATATATCTTATGATATTGGATACATTTTCAGGTTAAACTGTTGTTTGGAAGTAATTAATTGTCAATTATATGTACCAAAGATAAAATTGGGTTGAATAATTTTATGAGATTTTATGCCATATGAGAAATTTTTTCTCAAATGTACCCACACAAAAAATCTGACTTTCTTGTATCGCACACAAACTTAAGAAAAGTGTAGTCCTGTTGTGAATTTACAGGTTTTTGCAGCGAAAAAGTTGTTCTTTTTCAAACTAGGATGACGAATTGATTAAGAATATTACAATCAGATCATTTCAAATTAAGATGTGTGAATGCTAGCTATAAAAAAAAAAGTTTTTATGAATAAGCATTAAAGAAACTGTAGAATAGTAAATAGTCGTTATTGAAAAAACAAAAAACTCATGTTTTAAACTTAGAGGTAAGTTTAAACATAGAAGCCTCTTTTGTAATGGCGATCATTTGTACATCTGAATTTAAAATTGGCTAATTGCAGTATTCTAAACATTTGTCATCTTAAGCAAAAAAAACTTTTTGTCTGCAAAACCTGTAAATTCGTTGTAATTTGTAAGTTTCCACAATAATATGCATAAAATTAAGAGTGTTTTGTGACGTCAAACGTTCCAATTATAACAATGTAAAATACTGTAGTTTTCTATGACGCCTTGTAATTGTTACAACAAAGTAACTCGGTTTATTTTCCAACATTTTGTTATGTATTTTACAAAAAATTTTGTATGATTTGAAAATGAATGACTCCATTTTTTTCACTTACTCACAATAGTTTAAAATTGGCAGATTACTTTCTTCACTGACAAAATATGTATATGTAATAATCTGATACCGTACTTTTAATATATTTTTAACATTCAAAAAGCATAAGAAATACCTTTTTAACGTATTTCTAAATAAACTATTCGTCAAGGTAGAATTAAATTCTACTATTGGAATTCAAATCGAATTTTCAGTAAGGTTCTATTTATAGAGTTTTCTGGACATATTTGTCACATAAATATATCAAATTACTTTGTTTTTATATCAAGATTTTAATTAAAAAATGTAAAACTAAGAGAAATTTATCAATTATGTGCATAATAACACTGAGAAAAATTAAATATCCATAATGTAACATTTTATTTACTCAAGACAGACGCATACAAGTATATAACAGTATTTCAATTTTTATTTGACAAGAGTACAAGTAGCTTTAGTGTTAAATAACAGTCAAAATGGTATTTTTACAACAAATAAAAAATGACTATTTTTCTATATTTTCATTGCATTATTTACATTTAAATAATAATTTTTAAAACGAAAGCTTAGCACAAACGGTTAATTCTTGCTAGTAACTTTATACTTTCGAAGTTTTCCATAGTTTTCAAGATGAATACCTCATAGAGAGGAAAATGGAAAATCTGGAATTTACAGGGTTTTCAAATCAGTGCTTGCTCGAATTATTCTGCAAATTTGACTTTGGTTCTAGGATTTATCTTGTAATATAACTATTTGATTAAATTTTCAAGATTTTTGCTAATCGTAAATATGGAATGAAAAACCGATTATGGTTCAAAGTTCAACTACTTAGTTGAAAGTAGACCAGCTTTGTTAGAAATTCATTTTGTTATTGTTGATGATTTATCATTTTAGTTGAAAAATCTTTTTTTTTTTTAAATTTAACTATTTTGTTTACATTACAATTTAATTTTGTTGTAACTGAAAATTTATCTATTCCATGTTTGATTGAGCATCAATCTTCTTCAGTTGACAATTCAACTATTTGTTTGAAAATTTCCGTATTTTATTGGAACTTTGTCTTGTGTGGTAGAATATTAAACTTCTTGGTGACTAGTTCACCTTTTTTGGTAAAAAATTCAACTATAAGGTTGAAAATTCCATTAAAAATTAAAATATTTGGCTAGCGATTCATGTATTGTTTGGGTGAAAATTTAACTGTTTCTTTGAAAATTTATTTTAACTGGTTAAAAACTTCTTTTTCTAACTAAAAATTAAACTATTCTATTTTTTGTTACAAACGTATCTTTTATAGTTAAAAATTCACCTATTTTGTTAAAATTTTGTCTTTTTTGGATAAAGAATTGACCTTTTGTGTTGAAAATCATTATTTTTTATTGAAAATCAATTTTTTAAACTACAAATTTAACTATTCCAATTTTTGTCAAATTTTTTTTTTCAGAGACATCTTAATCTTTTTAATTGAAAATTAATCTGTTTGATTAAAAACGTGGAAAATTAATTTTATTTGGTTGAAAACTTATTTCTTTAACTTAAAATTTAACTATTCTATTTTTTTTTTAAATTGGTCTTTTTTGGTAGAAAATTGATCTTCTGGGTTGAAAATTCAACTGTTTGGTTGAAAATTCATTTTTTTAAATGAAGATGCATCATTTTATTTAAAAGTTGATTTTTCTATTAACATTTAAACAAATTTTATTAAAAATTCGTTTTTCTGGTTGAAAATGGATTTTTGTTAACTAAAAATGTTGCTTTTTTATTTTTACAAGAAAATTAATATTTTCCAGTTGGAAATTTACCTATTTTGTTAAAAAATTTTCTTCTTTGATAGAAAAGTACCCTTTTTGGTTGATAATTCAACTATTAAGTTGAAAATTCTAAAAAAAAATTAAAATACTTGGCTAAGAATTTATTTACTTTGTTAAAAATTATTCTTTTGTGTTAGAAAATAAATCTTTTCAGCCAAAATTTCAT
>JAUELO010000227.1:2481866-2492834 GCA_032357855.1 Amphibolips quercusostensackenii | reverse complement strand
TTGTGTTCTTGCGATATATCTGTCAAAATTTCACACCAAATTTGCTGAAGATCAGTGTAATAGTTTTTGACAGAGACCGTTCACCGACTTTGAAAATGTAGTTTAGAGAAAAACACGTTTAAAGTTATAGGCACTACCTTTGTCTCTTGTATTTCGCTTGAGGGGCGAAGACTTACAGCTCTGTAACTCGGCAATTTTCGCTCTCATCGACTTGAAATGTTGAGGACATATTTTTGAGATGTTATCTTACAACAAAATTTGAAAAAAAAGTATATTTTTTTTACCCTTTTTTGTATACCTCTGGCAAATATAAAGTTCACTCCTTGTATAACTTCTTATGTTGAACATTTGATAAAAAAAAGAGAGAAAAAAGTAGATTGGCTAAAAGACGGCATGGACTTATTTTGCCTTGCAAACTTATGCAAACAGCACTCCTTCTGGTCCTCAGTTTCCTCTCCTTTTGATAATACTGAATGATTCTGTTATGACATCTCGCAAGAAATACCAATTTAAAAACTCTAGGAGGTAAAATCAGTTGATTAAGGTTCTGATGGTACTGAAGTTGAATGATTTGCCTAGCTTTACCGGTCATTGGCACCATTCTCTTGGACTTCTATAACGTTTATCTAAAGCTGGCAATATTTTGTGATGCCCGAAAAGAGGAGTTTTTTGCCTTGTTCCTCAAATATCTAACCCTTCCTCTTCCAAAGGCTTCCGTTCTATATCTATCAACTATGGTCAGTTACAGTACACTTACAGCTTCACGTAAAGGAACTTCTGACCTGAAACTAGCAATTGATATCAGGAAAATAAGAGATGTTGTCCTTTTTGACTTTTCTAAGAGGTTTGATACAGTTTAACATAATCTACTATTGACTAGGCCCAAATCGCTTCAATTCTCAAATATGGTTGTTAAATGGTTTGTATCTTATTCTAGTAAGCGTTCTGGAAGAGTACAAATTAGCAATAGCGAACCATCTGATTGTAGGAATGTTATGAATGATATCTCTCAGAGATCCACGCTTGCCCCCACTCTAATAATTAATTATACCCCTAAACTTAGTAGTGAACTTGCACATTCTAACTATGACAAACATGCTGACGAGTATAAGGTTTTTCTCTTTAGGCTTACTGCCACTCTTAAGAGCTTTCTTCAAAAAGAACAGGAGGATATTGATCTGGTGGTGCAGTGGGCCTTGACAAGTGATCTCATTTTCAACCACTTTAACTGCTGAAACTATGGATATAATCATAGGACCTTCTACTTCTCTGTCATTCTAAACAAGTGCAACCCTACCTCCTCTCTTGGTGGATCGGCGTCTCATTCCCTCTGTGAGATCTTTGAAAGATTCTCGTATCCTTCGTATCCAACTCGTATCCTTCTATTCAGAAGCATCATCCTTTTTTTCTTTGGCTACAGCTGTGTGGTATATCATATTGTATATATTACTAATTATCTAGGTGCCAAGCTTAAGCGTACGCTCAATGCTTGCACTGAGTTCATCTATAACATCCGCAAAAGTAAACATACATGTTACCTAATATAGAAAAAGGGTAGGACTTCTTTACGTCGTCCAAAGAAGACAATTTTTATGGGCAATTTGCCTTGTAGCCTATTCAGTATTAAAGTTCCGGACTATCTTTATAACTCCTTTCATTTTGTTCAAAAAAAAATCAACCGAAACATTCCAAACTCCGTGAAAGAAAAACAGTACTAAAAATTCGGCCTTACCGCACGGGTGAAATGCAAGGGTCTTTTATTATTCTTGGTGCTCGTCTTTGGAGCAAACCAACTATAATAATTAGGCATGTTTCTTCTGAAATATTACTTTAGAAAACATATTTTCGGTTATTTTTTTGAAACTTCAAATTCTACCCTCGAAATCACACATTGGTAACACGTGAGTTTCTAAGTTAAAGATATATGTAGGTGGCCGCATAAAAAGGGTCCTTATATCATGTTCTAGTTCAGGAGATATTCGCGTTTTTCTAAGTGGAGGTTAAAATGATAATTTTTCAGCTTAAGTGAATAAAGATAATGGGACTATCCTATTGGTAAATATAATAATCTATAATAGAATGTGCACTTTTAAATGTTGTACCTTTATTTCCTATTTAAAAACGTTGGAATAAAAAATTCTCTTTCTTCGTATACACAATGCTGTCTTAATTTACAAATTAGTATGATTTTAATAATTAATTGTAAGTTCTAAGAGAGTTAATTGATAATAAATATTAATACATAATACTTACTAATCAATTCTATCGCTGTAATTGAACTCAATCATAAAAAGATGAGCAACTAAAGGTTAGTAGAAGATAGCTAACTTGATCATTCAAAATATCTACTGATTCGTTAGTGAAACTTTCCAATTATTTACTGAAAATACATCAAGTTATTTGTTGTTACAATAATAAGTACGAGGTTATATAATCAAAATACGTGTTTAAAAGAATGGCGTACTAAAAGAAGCCGATTTTCTGCTATTGTGAGTAGTACTTTAAAAAAATGAAACAAAATATTTGCAAAACTTTCAACCATGCTACTTCACCTCCACAAACATGAACTACATTCTGAAATTTTATTTTATTTAAAAAAAATTAAAATTATTATCACATGTAATCCATTTTGCTTTACTCTATTTACGTAAAGCTGATGTCCACTTAATTATATTTATAATTATAAATTATCTTTATAATGATGAATTATATTTCATAATTCACAGAGCAACCGTTTCTTCGGTATTTGTTCTATGCTCGTAAACTTTCACCTAGTGAGCGCGAGCCAATCGCACGAGACACCCTCCTAGCAGTTTCGAAAAAAATATCCTCACTTGTGAACTACATAGCGAGCGCAATCCCTTTTATATAGTTGTACCGATGCCCCTACTCGCCTGCATCGCAAGTGGTGCGCTACCGCTGAAGATAAGTATATAAAACTATGTTCCGAGAATTGAAGATAGCCATTTCCCTCCGACCTTCGGTCCAAGAAAATATACCTGACCACTTATTTGACTCACCATCACAAGTCAAGTTGAAACAAAACATAAAAACGTCTATTGATTTTAATATTTGAATTTATTGATACACAATAATTAATCTTCTAGTTTTACTTTTTCTTTTTTTTTAGAATCAGTGTGAAAACATAAAGATGATGCAAATCATCTAAATCCAATTCAAATGCGTAATGTTCACTATTGCCCAAGTTGAGTACATCCAGGTGAATTTTGCGAATAATAATAAAATTCCACTCATGGCTCATAAAGCGGGTCATCCGAATACCTACGAAGGAAGTAAAATACGCATCGATGGCGACCAAGCGAACGTGATTGTACCAATATCATAACGGGATCCTATATAAATCGTCTGTTCTACTGAGAATACTGGGCACGAAACACAAGCTATACTCACGTAGTCGCATAATCCTATATTAAATTGATTTAAATTGTTTGCATAGATTGACCCTTATTATCAAATTGCAGAAGAAAATGTCCAACAAAAAAAATTAAACTAGATACAACTGTGACAAAATTTGTTAAAAAAGAACCTGCTATCTTAAGTAGATAGTAGTCGTAGTTAGTCTGCATACTAATTAAAGTAGACGTAATTTCTAGTAATTCTAGAAAATAGAAAGTAATCCAGCCCCAGTAGGATATGAGTTATGACCTCCCAAAATTGACCATGTTTTAACCATTTCTCAGAGAAAATTAGATTGTTTTTGCTTAAATAAAGAAATTTTTTAAAATGCATGCAAACATCAGAATTTGATTCTTAGACCTTTTTTTCATTCCGATGATTTGAAAGGATCATATCCTGACACTTGCTGAAGATAGAAGATTCTATTTTTTAAGTTTCGTCAGAATGTTATCTAGTTTTATTTTGTTGTTGGGCATTTTCGTCTTAAATGTAATAGACAGAACACGCAAACACGATTTTTCGAACTCTTATTAAAAATATTTTTCGGACGCGTAGTAATTACTGAAAAAAATTAAGACTTGTCTGAGGACCATTAAAGGAACGATATAAAAACCTTTTTTTATACGAGATTGATGTGTTGTATGGGTAATGTTGTGTTTCAATTATACATTAAAAACATTTTTGTTTACAAAATCTATGTGATACTTGTGTGGCCCACAATAAAAAAAAATTATTTTCTGGTTTGTCAGCTCATAGTGTCATTGGATTGGGCATGGTTCAAGCATTACGTAAGCAATTTGTGGGGAGGGGGTGGGGTCTTCGTGATTTCTTATTGTTTCTTACAGGGATATGGGAGGGACATTGCAATCTTACGTAAGATTTCCCATCGTCTACGAAAATCAGTTTTAAATCTTGACGCTTCTAAGAATCCGGCAATATATTATATATGAAATCATTGTTCTTGATGGAAGAATAAATACCTTTGCATTTAACTAAAATGATAGTGTTTTTTTTATTCTAAGAAAATATGTCTTAGATGAAAAAAATGGGGCAGTCAAGCAAATCTTACGTGATATCGAGAGCGGAGTAGAGACAATGCTTATTGTTTCTTGCATGGAAGAGGGGGGGCGGAGATAAAACTGATCTCAAAAGTGCTTATGTAATACTTGAACAGCCCCTAAGCTTCTTTAGTTTCCTCTTCAGGGAGAATTTAGAATTATTCAAACAATTTAAATTCCTTTAAACCATGTATGTTTTGTAAAAGTCGAATAATGGGTATATATTATAGATGCTGCGAGTCCTACGTATAATGTTCATGAAAAAAGTCAGTATTTGTTTTAAAAATTCCTGAATTGCCTAAACAATTTTTATGTGTTTAATCACATAGCTTACTGAATAAAAATAAATATTAGGTATTTTTTAAAAAAATATTAAATAATTGGTTTTCTCTAAAAATATGTAAATCATGGTGTTTTTCAGGTTATGATTTGAGTAATTAGTATGAATAGTACAAATACTTTTTCAACTCATATTTTTATTGATTGTGTTTTATTAGAAGTTCCTCTTTATAGTTTAAATATTTAATTACTAAGATGTAAAACTTTAAACTTGGATCACTTTTAATTTTTGATTTTCATAATCAAAAATACTTTAATTTTATAGATGTGCAAATAAAAAATCGTTGAAATTACAGAAATTTTTATTTACAAATTGTGAAAATTAAACAGTCTTCAATTTTTTAAATTTGCAATTTGTAAGAGCTGCAATACAAAATTTTTGAATTTCGAAAATATAGAAGTAGAAATTATTTCATTTTCAAGATTCACATATATTAAGGGTATCTGATTTGCAAATGTCTTGCAAATCTTTTGTTGGAATATTTCATTTTTGAAGGCTTACAATAAAAAATTCTTCCGTTTTTACGACTTTCAATTTAAAATTCTTGAATTTTAAAGACTTACAAAGAAAACTTCTCAATTTTTTTTAATTTAATTTTAGCAGAGTTGAAATTGATAATACTTCAATTTTGGAAATTAAAAATTATATAATTTTTCGGATTTATATTTTCAGAACATGTAATATGGGACATTTTTTGAAATATTTTCGTTTTATTGGTTTGCAATTAGAGATTCTTCAATTTTCACGATTTAAATTTTTAAGATATATAAAAACAAATTCTTCAATTAAAATCATAAATTTTTTATTGAAAATTTGAAATATTAGCATCACTTTAATTTTATAGATTTATATATTTTTGAATATCTGCAATTCTTAAGATTGACACTTCTAAATTTTGCAATTATAACGATTTTGAATTTTAAATTGTTTAATTCAAAGTATTTGCCAATTATGACTATTTATTTTCTAATTTTCAAAGTCTAAACTAGAGAATGATGCAATTTTCAATGATTTTTTGAAAATAGTTCAATTTTGAAGATTCAAAATTAAAATTATTCAATCAAAATAAATTTAATCAAGTAAAACTGAAATTTTATTCAAAGAAAATGGGATTTCTACCACAGATGATTTATTTTTAAACAAAAAAAATGAATTAAAAAAAAATATTTCAATTTTCAACTAAATGGAATGACTTTTTAAAGTAGTTATTGCATTTTTAACTGAAAATATAACATACAGGAGAAAGCAAATATAAAAAAGTAATGGAAATAGAAATACGAGGGAAATAAATTACTAATAAGAATATTGTATCAGGCTGGCCATAAAGCTTCATTTCTAAATTTCCCTAATTTATTTCTAAGCAATTTTTATTTTCTCTCAGCATTGATATTTAAAGAACAGAATCTTAATTTTGTAACATTCTAACAGAAAATATTTGACAAGCAAAATAATATAATTTTAAATAAAAATTCAAAAATTTGAAATTTATTATCTGACAGTTGTTTAAAAGTACCTCTTGAAAAAATTTCCTGACTTTTTCCTTAATTTTAAGGTTTCTCTTGACCTATGACCATCCTTATAAATGATAATTTTCTATAGTTTCTTCTATCAAATACTGTCGACAATGTTACCCTTTACGATCAACGTTTGTTTAAATTAAATAATTTTGGGAAAATATTATTACCATTTTAAGGCATGTTAACGTCCAAGTTCTTGAATTTTAATTAATTAGTGTAATTAATAATGATTTACTGAAAAAAAATCTATGTTAAACCATATTTGAATCGAAATCGTCTATACATGAGTGAAGCGTTAACCAACTACGCCACCGAGGTCTCGGCAGATCTATTCTTGTTCCTTAAGGTTACTTTCTGATTTTGAATCAGTTAAAGATAGTTCACTCATTTGAATCAGTAAGAACTTTCACTAACTCACAACATAATTATACTAATTTAATTAGCTGAAAATAGGCCAACGATTAAAATCGGTACGGATCACGGTGAATGAATTCGTATAGTATTCCCCTGTTAAAAAAGCTTTGAAAAACAGGAACTGATCTGCTGAGGTCTTGGTGGCGTAACTTGTTAACGCTTTAGTCGTATATAGTGGCGTTCCCAGTTTAGATCCCGCCTAAGGTAGATTTTTTTCTTGCTCTTCAAGAAAGAACTAATTTTGATTAATTTAAATTTATCAACGCACATCATAAATCCAAAATTCCCGCTTAATTAGATTCTGGTTAAAATTGTGTTGAAGCATTTCCACTGCAAAAAATTTAGTCCATAAAGAAGTGTAACTTAGATGCGCGAAAAACGCAAAGGCATTTTTCCAATTTAATTCTGCTGGTTAACCTTTAAAATAAATTGTTATGGCAGAAGCAAAAAGGAAGTGGAACTGCGGAATAGTACATATACCACTCGAAATTACTTTTCAGGCTTTCACCGCGCTCCCTTAACGAGAAAGACTGGGATTCTTTTCTGCTGCGAAAAGCAGGAGATCCACCAGCCAAGAAAGCTTGTTCCACTTAGCTGGGTGCCTCCGTAAAACAATTAAAGTAGCTTAGAGTGGAACCGGGGGCGTTTTGCTTAATGAAAAAGCGACTCATTCGAGACACATCACGGTCCCTCAATGTGTTGAAGGGACTGGTTCCGCGGATTGTTATTTCCACCCGAAAACTCCTCCACCACCTTCCTCATGACTCGAGTGTGGTGCACGTAATTACAAGCACTCGGAAATAGGAAGTTGAAAAGGACAGAAATTCGGAGGAAAATATTTCTCCTAGGCGAAAGCTTCATACAAGATCAAGTTATTCGACTGATTCCACTCAAGTTATTTCCACTGACCAAATTTTCTTCCTGGTTTTAACTACAGTCGAATCAGGATTAGTACCGCACAAAAAAAAAACAATGTGTGAATCTAACGCTAATTTCAGGGTACCATTTACCTGCAACACAAATTAGTCTTAGTAGTGTGAATGGTACCACTACACAAGATATCGTCTCCCTTGAAATTGGGGTACTAAATGTCACCTGCTGTCAATTGTTTCTTTTTAAGTTTTGCGGCAAAAGAAATAGACAATAGTTTCGTACACCAACTCCGAGCGAGATGGAACACTATCTTAAAATTAGGTGCAACCACATTTTATCCCAGAGTTTTCAATGTGCAGTTTTGGGACTAACGGTGGAACTAAATCTAGGTGCTCCGAACGTAAGAAAGTCTTATTTCTTCACGCTTGATTGACAGCTAATGACCTACCCTTCTGGTCCCGCAGTCCTCTCACACTAGACCGCGGCACGGCGTCAATTTTCGGAAGAAGTTTATCAAGAGGAAATGAATCCCGATTCGACTGTATTTGCAAAATCCTGAATTTTCTCCATCCATCATGTACTGTGTCAAGTGCCTGTTTAGTTAACGACGTTACAAATTAAATTAATACGATCCTTAAAGTCTCTTGCAACGATGTTGTAGTTTTCTTTTGTAGAAGAGGTGAAAATGTATTGAGACCCCTAGAGTGGGACGTCCTAGAAACACGCAATACCTGCTAAAAATACCTCCTCTCGCTTACTAAACTGCAGCACCGGAACCGCTTCCGCATTGCATCAGGGCTGCTGCTAGTATGTACTATTACGCTAAAATTCAGCATCCTTTCTGGCCTTTTTCGTAACCTGGCAATCCTAGCCACAAGAAGTACGCATTGTCCTCAGTAGTGCGAGGCAACAGGCTCGGCGTCCTTCAACATCATATTTGGGCCTGATTAGTTACCGCTGTCGATTCAGGTCAGGAAGGTTTCTTGACTCACTTTTCTTCTCCTTCTCCGAGCACTTCTGCGTACCTTTTTCTCGCACACTTGGTCGCTTTCTGCGTCAGGCGATAAGAGAGGGGATTGACGAGTGACAGATTTTCGCACTTTGCTTATTCCATGACATCTATGATTTAGGGCAGGGATTTTTGAAGGTAGATCCTGTATCAACTGGCAATCTCAGGCCAATATGTCGGATCTACTCAGATTTGACACAGAACTGTCCAAAAGGATCACCATCCTTGCCCTAAGTCGAAGAGCCTCGAAGAGTTGCCTCTTGCACAGAAGAAAAAAATAAGGCCCTCGAGTTTCATTCTTACAAACCAAACCCTTCCCACTGAGATTTTTTTCCAAAGGGTGGTAAATGTTCTCTTAGTTCTCCGTCGACAAAACTGGTAGATCCTGAAAATGGCTAATTGATCCTCGCTCAAGCATCTTATCGTCTCCGGCAAATAGTCAGTGTGAGGCTCTTCTTCCTTTGCTTTGTCCTAGCGCACTAGACACTTAGTTCGCCCCGAACCTTCGTACCTCACTGCTAGATAGCCGAAGCCATAGGAGTCATAGCATCTTGTTACCTCCGTCTTCTTTCTGACTCAGTAGGACACCCACTTACGCTCTTAACGAGGAAGGCTGGGATTTTTCCCTCTGCAAAAATCATTAGATCTTCCAGCCAAGAAAGCTTGTTTTACTTAGCTCGGTTTTATCGTTAAAACAATTAAAGTAGCTTAGAGTTAAACCTGGTGCGTTATGTTTGATGAAAAAGCGGCTCATTCAAGACACATCACCGACCCTCGATATTTTGAACAGACTGGTTCCCGCGGTTTGTTATTTCCACGTGGAAAGCTTTTCCGCCACCTTTCTCATGACTCGAGCGTGGTGCACGTAATTACATGCACACGGAAATAGGAAGCTGGAAAGGAGGATGGAAATTCGGAATTTTTTCGAAAATTTCTCCTGGGCGAAAGCTTCACATAAACTCTTAGTTATTCGACGGATTTCACTCAAGTTATTTACACTTGCAAATTTTATTTCATGTTTTAACTATTTGCAAATGACTTTCTTCTGCTTCTATTACTTTCTGTTTGACCAAGGCACGAACTTGGTCAAGTGCTTCATTCATTAAGGATGTTACGAATCAAATCGCTCAGAACAGTCACTCATGGATACTTTTTTGAAGCTACCATCTTATTATCATCATGATATTATTATTACTATTATATTTTAATAATAAAATAACTTATTCTGTCGTTTGAACAAGAAAAGTTGATCATAGAATGGATAAATCTTGGCCGAATTTATTAATATTTTATCTAGTGATGTGAAACTATAATTAATTTTCTAATCACACGCAGTGTCATTCAAAAAGTGTAGTTACGGTATCTTATAATATGCACTTGCTCACTTCATGTATATTCATATCAGCAATGTTTAAATATGAGAATAACAAAATCTTTTTCAAATACTAAAAATTTTGAGGTTCGAGTGACAGGCGACTCAACCAAAATTCATTTACTACTTTCCTTATTTGGAAGGAATGCTAGATCTCAATACCAATTCGCAGTTACAGAATGGGAAAAAATTCTGGAAATTCCCTATAATAAGAGTAATTCACTTGTGATTCCGAGGTATGTAATTGAAGTAAGATGGAGTATTTCTAGTATTACGAAAAAAACTACTTGTTGGACGCAGAAATCCACTTGTTGAATGGATCAATTTAAGTGTAATCCAGAGTAATACAATTATAATGTGGTGTCATTCACTTGTAATCCATGGAAATCAAGTTTTAATCTGAAGTAATCCAGTTTAAATGCATCGTAATCCATTTGTAAAACATAGTAATCCACTTGCAATCCAAACTATTGTAAATAATTTCAATAATTCATGTAATCCACATGAAACTCAGAGTAAGACATAAAAAATTATAGGTAATTCACTTGTAATCCACTTAATTTGAAGTAATTTACGTAATCAAAGTAATTCATTTGTAATCCAGAGCAATCTTAATATTTCAGAATAATTTGAATGAGTAATCCCCATAGTTTTTGACTATCACTTTGGAAATTTATTTTGTTAAATATTTGACTATTTCGTTAAATATTTATTTTTTTGTTTGAAAATCAAGAAGAATAGTGAAAAAGTAATCTACTTCGCAAAAATTTCATCAATTTTACTACAATAATTTTTTTGGTAAAAAATTTAATTGTTTTGTGAGAAAGTCGTCTTTTTGTGTTAGAAAATTCGACAATTTTGGTATAAAATTCATTTGGTTGGTTGAAAATGTAACTACATTCTTGAAAATTCGTTTTTTTAGTTGTGGAAAATTACTTTAGTAACTGAAAATCTTACTATTCCATTTT
>JAUELO010000227.1:2470182-2481766 GCA_032357855.1 Amphibolips quercusostensackenii | reverse complement strand
GTTTCATCTATCCAAGCTTTATATGAAGGGGCGACAAAAGAATTTTTGCAGAATCAACAAGTGGTTTGTTTATTACATTGTGAGAGCCTGGAACCAACTTCGATCTTGGTTTCCAATTAATCAGCTTAAAATTATTTTTCCTATCTCTACTATCCCAGAGACATAAATAGCATGGGAATTTAGTATAGTCTGATTGTTGCCCAAGAATCATAGACAGAATTTGGAGGTCCCCACAAATCTTCTAGTTATGTCTTTCATACTAAATCTTCTTCATAACTACTTCAATATTAACATATTCTTCTTTTAATACTGTTCAGTGCGCTACTGGTATCGGTGCATATTTGTTCGTATTATGAAGCAACACTCTCTTCAGACTACTTTTTGATGAATTTATAAACAGCCTCCATTCTCTAGCTCTGAACGAATTCGTCTTTAGTTTATTCATCAAGCCTTTTACATCGATACAATAAACTAGATCTGCATCTCGCGAGAAATACTTTCTGAACTTCGTATCTCTATCTCGGTAAAGAGAAACTTTCGTTTTACTAGATAGAAAGTTTTTTTCTCAACCTTGAGGCTAGTAACTCGGCTCTATCTTTTGATAACCCTGAATTTCTTATTTGATCATTAAGTTCTTGTTGTGAGAAGGTTTGTTATACAGAATGGTTAGATGGAGTGTAATCCTCATCATCTACAGAACTTCTTAGATCATCTGTTTCGTAAAATCTCTTGTATTCTTGTTGTGAGTAGTCTTCACTTTCCACTTTAGTGATAGATGCAATGATTTCAGATACAACTTTCACTATATTCTCAGCATTATAAGGTAGAAGTGTCAGCTTCTGATGGTTATCTTGAATTTCAGTTTCGATCAATCCTCTTTTTCATTTCATCGGCTCAACGAAATACTACAAGTGCTACATATTGAATGCGGGACTCATTATATTTCTTGATGAGTCACCTCAAAACCAAAGAGATTTCTATAGATACTTTTTATCTTTTCTGAAAACTTTCTTAGATTACTCTTTATTTTATACTTACCACAAATGTAGCAAAACGATTGACGCTTGCTATCACATTTGTGGAAAGTATTTTGGAGCACTTTACTGTTCAAAGGAGATTTTAAAATTTGCTTTGTTGGATCCATGAGAGTATGAAAAAGTCTGCAGGTTGGGGATCCTGTGCCGATCGTAGGTCTGTACACCGCCCTAGGGGTGATAACCCTCACTTCTTCGTAGGTCTGAGTATGTAGGCTTTTCGACTTTGAAGATAGCATAGTCTATTCGTCGTCGGGCACGTTACGGCTTCATCCTCGCACCGAAACGCCCCCTGCAGGGCAGCGTGCCGAACAACGCTAGAGGCTATTACCTTAGTGGACTAGAAAACGAATCATTCTACACATATCTTTTCAGACAGTTGTCATCGTCTCCAGCATCCTTCAGGGCAGCAGATGCAAATAACACTTGTGCTTTTTTAGCTGCAACTGTATTATTTGAAATTTACGAGAAACAGGTTTTTGTCTTCTAATTTAAAGAATATTTAGATATTGTTATCATGCGATCAGAAAATCTGTTTGCTCATTCAGCTCTAAATTTTCGCAGGCTTATGATAATTTTTTGGATCTAGGCGAAAACTTAAAAAAGTTAGCGGAAATCTGTAGCCAAATTCGTATTCAGTATCTAAAATATAAAAAGATACTATACCTAGCCCGCTCAGACCATTGTTAGATTCATACTCAGCGCAACAGAATACATAAATACGTCATGCTCTCACCTGTTTGAAGATAATTTCAATACCAATGGCAATTTTATATAGAAGAAATGTTATTTTCTAGGGAAATATCTGCGTCTAGGGGATAACTCTGATGAGCTTGGCGAAACGAATGCAAAATTCGTACTCAAAACCTAAAAATATAAACGTATCATGCTTAGATCTGTTTCCAGCCGATTTCAATAACAAAAGTTATTTCATACCCGACAAAGATGATTTTCTAGGAAATTTTACGCGTCTTAGGTAAAACCCCGAAGTGATGATGGGAAATTTGCCTCAGATTCGTATTCTGCGCACCAAGATATATAACATATCATACCTGATCTGTTTCCAGATGATTTTAATACCAAGGGTAATTAATACCCAGAAAAGTTGAATTACTAGGGAATTTTCCACGTCTAGGGCAAAATCCTGACGTGCTGGGAAAAAACTGATGTCAAATTCGTGTCAGATTTGTGCCTGTGTAATTGTCATAATTTATAGATTAGTTAGATGAAACATGTTTGAAAAAAATAAAGAACACTTAAAAAAAATTTGTATAATACATTTCTTTAGTCTAATAGTTTTTTAAATACAAGTAAACATTAGTATTATTTACGTAAAAAGGCTATTACAAATCTTAATCTGAAAAAATTAATATAGAGAAAATGTCTCATAAATCAATCAATCAAAGAATCGGATGTACATCTTGAAACGGTTCGGATAAAAAAGGAAACGACTGGTAAGCTTTGGATATAACCTTATATTACAAATATCCACCAGGAATTTATTCAATGTTATTTGTTGGTCTTTTGATTCCTTTATTCGTGTGGACGAATTTCGGGGCGCTGACCGGGCGCTGGCCAGACTGTCTTGTGTGCTGATGATCACACTAGACCGTCACGAAAGCACTTTAATATTTTTAATCGAGACCGTCTAAAAGGGGGCGAAGCCAGACTTATTTGATGGCACTTTAACAAATTTTCCAATCAAGTTCGTCTGAGAGGGGCAGGGCCAGACCATCTTGATGAAACTTTGAAAATTTTTTAATTGTGTCCGTCTTAGAGGGGCTAAGCCAGAGCGTCTCCATGATACTTTGAAAATTTTTCAATCAAGTCCGTCTAAGAGAAGCCAAGCCAGACCGTCTCGGTGACACTTTGAAAAATTTTTTAATGAGTCTGTCTAAGAGGGGCCAAAATAGACCGTCTCGATGACACTTTAAAAATTGTTTAATCTAGTCCATCTAAGAGGGGTTAAGCCAGACCGTCTTGATGAAACTTTAAAAATGGTTTAATCTAGTCTGTCTGCGAGGTCCAAGGTCAACTTCCTGTCAGACCCTGTGTTCGAGATTGCGTGTGTGAGTCTGTCGTCGTTAGACTTATCAAAAATACGCTTATTTTACAGCTTCTGATTTAAGCTACCTTATATTTGTGTGAATATAATTATAAGAGTCTAATTGTTTTAAAATTAGGACTAAACTCAGTAAAGTATATTTGTTCTATAATATTATTTATGCGCATTACACAATTGACTTTACCTAAAGTAGAAAGGGTAGGGAATACATTTCATATTATTGAAACTTAATTAACAAAATTCAATTTTGTGTGCTTGCGAGCACCCTTCCATGTAGGGATTCTTCAGTTTAAGCTTTCTTTTACTTCATTCTATACATATTTTGACGTAAAAGCTGAGAAAAATACGACGTAGTACAAGTGAATGTTTTAGTTGTAAAAGATTTAATATATCGCACTACTTCGAAATGTCTCTATTCTATCTAATAATAATAAATAATATAGTGTACATAATTGCATATATGTTTAAATTTTTAGGAACAAATAGTGATATTTTATCATGCCTTGCGATCAATTGCTAATATTTTTATTGCGTGATATTTTTTGTTAAATCCACTAAATTGTCCATACAATGTCATAAATCTGAATTATTTTAAAGACTTAAGTGTTGGAGAAACGGCATGATGAAATACAAATAATTTAGAATTATGATTTAAATAGCGGTAATAATAGTGTAAACCTTAACATTTGGAAGAATAATAATCATTTACACTCTCATCGAAATTCTTCATAAGTGGGTTCTTTTTATTTCAAGAAAATGAGAACCGTGTTTTTTATTCTGTGTTTTATCTTAGTTGTTTTCTATAATCCTAATGGTAAATATAATAATATATACAATTCAATCTAAGTAACTCTTTCTTCTAACATGCTGGATGTTACACCTAAGTTTATTATATAAACCCTAACGTCAAACTTCAATTTTTTCATTTAAATTCTGAACTTTCTGTCGCATACAAAAACAGATAAAAAATTAAAAAGAAATTTTTAAGAAGTTCAGATAACGTTAGGTTAGATTATTTATTTAAAAATTGGTTTTTCTATTCGACGTGGGAATTCCTATTCTTTCAATTTATTGCAACAGCAATTTTAAGATTTCACAAATCACAAAATAGCGACTGTTTCTATAAAAATTTTAAGAGGGGATTTCATCAGAAATCCCACTTTCATTTAATTTAAATTTTTCTTCAGAAATATATTGCAATATTTACATCATATTTCACGAGTTTTGTTTTTGAAAAATCACTGCTTTAAATTTGAAACAATTATTTTAAAAATCGAATTTCGTAATTTTTTTTTCGGAATCAGAAAAAAGGTCAAAACAATATGTTTATATAAAAGCTGGGACACCTACAAAAGTTCTACCAAGAAGAACTTTTGCTGCAGTGTGATATTCTGCATCGTTTACGTCAAAAAATCAAGATTAATATGTAAAGAAAAAAATTTTCTCTGGCCTTAAAAATGTTTAGGCACATACGGTACTAAAGCTGTAAACAAAATATTTAAAAAAAAATTAAAAACGTGAAGCCTCACAGAAAATCTTAATTTTTTACATCGAATTTCGAAAACATAAAGAGAAGATTTTTTAGGAAAACCCAACGTTTCTTGTTTTTTCAATATTTTTGAAAAGTTTTTGCAAATATACAAGTAAAAAGGCATCCTAACAGTATAGTGTGGGCTAAAGCATTTTTGAGGCTGCATTTTTTCCCTCCATGAACAATGCAAGACATCGCAGAACAGTAAGAGGCATTTTTGTAGAATTTTTTAGATGTTTCAACTTTTTGAATTTTTTTTCACCTTTCGTTGCTTCTGGGAAAAACGCAAAAATTCGATTTTTACAAAATTAATTTTGTGCGATGTGAAGCAGTGGTTTGCTATAAACGGCAGTCACGAGGTATGCATTAGCAAATTTGTCTCTTTTATTTGAAATTTCAAAAATTTGATTGAAATCTTTATTCTTTTTTCATTTTAAAATTAATTTTTTTTTTAATTTCATATTTTTTGCTTAAAACTGCAACTGTGTCGTTAAAAATGCACCTGTTTCAGTTGAAAGTTTACGTTTTTGTTTCAAATTCACAGTCTTGGTTTCAATATTCAAGTGCTTTGCAGAAAATTTAAACTTTTGGCTGAAAAATTAAACTGTTTTGATGAAATTTCGCATTTTTTGGCCAAACTCAACTGAGGCTTTTCTTAAACCCACTTACGTTATTTTACAATCTCCTGTAAATGAATTATTAAAAAAAATTTTATTTATCAGGTAAGAATTTCTTAATAAGGGGTAGAAAAATAAAATTTACGAACCCTTATGAAGGGCTAACATGGTACACAATTGTAGCAAAATACTTTACGCAATTTATGCACGACACCTCAACGTGTTAATTTTTAGTAATAGCTTTTTAAATGCTGATAACGATACTGAACGCATACAAAAAATACAATTTACGCAATTAATGCACGACACCTCAACGTGTTAATTTTTAGTAATACCTTTTTAAATGCTGATAACGATACTGAACGCATACAAAAAATACAATGGAGAAACAAAGGGACAAGAAATAGAACACTAAAACGGAATGGTAAATGGGTATTGAAGAGTTAAGGAAACAATAACGGACAAGACTTACCTGCTTGCGGTTGCTGATCACCTCACAGAAGAAACTACGGACACAAAACGTTGCAGGTAATTGTTAAAGCAGGGTAATAATTAGCTAATTCCTTCAAACTGAGGAAAGCTTTCCGTGATCGCAGACCTGTCACGTGCTGTATTTAGCGATGACCACTAGAGATACATATCTGTGACTCACCAGGAAAAGTTTACCTCAGTTTGGAGTAATCAGCTGACTATTACTCTGCTTGAACGATTACCTGCAACGTTTTGAACAACCACTTTTTTCTGTCCTTTCAAACTGATTTTTCTTTTTTTTAATGAATTAACTAGTTGCTTTAGTGAAACAAGAACTGTAAATTATCATATTGATGTAATAATAAATGCAGTAAATAATTTTCAAGTTATAATTTTCGTTTACAGTATTAGGTTATCCACATAAAGAGAGCGCAGTCCATGCTTCTCCCACTGCACTCAACGTTCATCATTACGAAAATTTTTTCTCAAGAACAGCCCAGCAGAATTTACCAGTAGGCTTGTACCAAGTAGGAATAGATAATAACTACATGATTGGAGTAATTTTATTTGGGCATCTGTGTCCATTTATGGCTCCAAGAATGGATCTTAATTATAATTATGGAAGAGTTAAAGTGCGCATAAATGGACACTTAATTGAACCAGTACTAGATAAAGATCCTCTGAATAATCGGTTCTTCAAGGAATTTGGAACAGCAAAAACTTTGTTAGCCGAGGTACTCGAATAATTTAACTTAAAAATATTCATGGATGGTATTAGCAGCAGGATGTCTCATTTTTCAAATTTAAAAACAACTTCTACTAATTCTACTTATTTTTATTTTGAATGGGTCTTTATGATAATGATTATTATTATAGCGTAAAGTGCGCAATCGATATAATAAACTTTAAACATCTATCAGAATTATTGTAATAGTTTAATATTCAGGTATCCAACTTTTTTGACCCAACTATATGTTATCCTCATTTTAATGCCTTATAAATGTAATCACAGAAAATAATTGAACGACTTGCCGAGATGGTCGGAAAGGAGGCGGGTAGTCAGATGTACAACTTTGGCGAAAGAAGAGGGTTCAGTTGATTCTTTCCTTCTCTTTGTAGGCAAACCTCTTACAGTGTCTCTCCGAAAAAAAATATCTTGCTTATCTGAAAAAAAGTATATGCGATATTTGTCTGTTGATCAGGCCCAGGGTCCGCTAGGCGGAAACCGACAGTTTTCAGTTTAACGTAAATCTTGTTTCGTTGGTAGGGCCCAAGTTCCCGTTCGGCAGCGACACTAGCACTCCCCTTACAACGAGTGTGATGTCCGTTGGTTTGGCCTAGTTTTCGCTGAGCGGGAATTCTAGGATTTTCCTCACGACGGGTGTGTGGTGTACGTTGCTCGGTCTTACGTCCCCGCTGAGAGGCAATTCTAGGATTCCCCTTACAACAAGTTTGTGGTTCACGTCGAGCAGACCTAGGTCCTCGCTGGTCGGCAACTCTAGGCTTCCATTTACAACGAATGTGTGTTATACATCGGGTAGGCCTAGGTTTCCTCTGAGCGCCAACTCTAGGGTTCCCCAATAGTGTGTTTCTTTGTATGAACAGACGAAAACATCTCTGAAACTACAATAAATGCACGCCTTTGAAACGTACAATGCTGAAATAAATGTAATATAAGAACAGAGTCTGGTTAAAAAATGTAAAAAAAACTTTATTTTATTTTTTTTACGAAACAATCAGGACAGACGATCGGAATGCGTTGCAGAGGCGTAGCTGGATTCCTGTGCATGTCATAGTCGCAATTCCAATGCTGAAGATGATGTCTGTTTGCTGTACACCCAAAGCAGACATCGTGTACATTACACGTCACATGCGGGTCGTCGTCGAACGTCGAATAGAGGTCGCATGGTGCCTGTTTTTTTATTTGTTTATCATAGAATTTGTACAGCCGTGTATAGAAAATATACATTTCCTACACTACATAATATTTGTAATCATTGTAAACGTTGAGCCTCCTGTTTCATTAAAGAAATTTTATCCTATCAGTCTTTAAATTAATTGTGTTGCACTATTACATTTGGTGCCTGTGGTGCAAGAGCACTGATATTTATACTCGACCCGCTGAGCTGGGTGGCGCACGCCAGTCGGGTAGGAAGTGGTGGGAGATGGCCGGCGGCTGGTCCATGATCTAATAAATACGCGATCTAGCCACTTACAAATAAAAAAGTAAACTGAGCAAATCAAAAGCATGTCGCATACTTTCTCCGCCTTGAATAAGCACGGCGGCAAATGTCAATGATTTTAAAATTGAAATTTTAGAATTAAAATTTTTTGTAATTTTAAGATACAGAAATATTATAATATTAATAAAATATATTGTAATGTTTAAGTTTAGTGAAGGAAAATACAGATTAAGTATAACTTTAGGTTATGTGTTTTAGAACCTCTTCCTGCTGAGGAAGATTAGCACATGTGTATATAATAAAATGAAATTGAAGTCAATTAGAAAAATTCGTAAATTAATAAAATTATATTATGCAGGGAACATGACATAAAGAAATGATTATGTTTTATTTATCAAAAAATATTTTTTGCCTCAATTTTAGAGAAAAATTTGATTGAAAAGTTTAAAATAGTTATTACTAATTATAGATACCCTTGTTCACACTTTTTTTACAAATTTGAATAACCTTCATAATATAATTAATATATAAAGCATGGAAAGGCAGAAGAAGGTATATCTGACAATTTTTGAAAAATTATGTTTTTTGTTACAAAATTTTTTGAAATTTAAATACACGATAAGTCAGAAGGATTTGTTCAAAATCGTATTTTTTATGGTAGCAGTAGCTTAAAGTTAGATTTTCATATCCATTGAAAAGAAAAGCTTTTATGATCAAGCTATATTTTATGATATTCAAAATAGCTATATATTTTATAACCTACACGGTTTAACAGCAGGAATGCAAATTTTATTATTTATCACTGCTTGATTGCGAAAAATGTTTGACACACAGTGACACCGTCTCACTGAAAATTTAAAATTCTGGAAAGTGAATAACTTTTTCTGGTGAATCTTTCTTTCTCTGGGTTTATTAACTAAAAATCTCAGTAACGTCTTATGATGTAAGCAACAAAAGAAAAAAATATAAAATTTGTTACGATTTTGAGACGATTTTCAGAAACCATATAGTTCTAACTTTAGCAGTAAAACTCAGTTTTCTTAAAACTGAATGAATATTTTATTATACTTCTTTCATGTGTATTCCGTAACTGAACATCTCTGGGATAGATTATAAGTTAATTTTTTATTTAAGTACTTTAATTCTTATCACTGTCTCAAGCCAAGTCAGACGAAATGAAAAAAAGTGTCAACCCATTATATTTTTTCACAACAGGAATCTTCTTTTTAATCAAACTTTGTGGGTATAGATTAGGCAATACGTCAGCTCGGAATAATAATTTTATTTTTGTTCGAATTGCGATTTTGATTGTACACAATGTTTTTTGGCTCTTCTGTACAATTTATATTATTTCAGTTACTTTATGTTGCTTTTTCACCGCGTTTATATATTATATAAAACTTTTTATAAATTTGATAACTGACCCTTGTAATCCTATTACAGACCTCTGTCAATCTTAAATATATTTTTTTTAAAGAATTGGCTACATCAGAATTAAGTTTATGCTGTTAAATGATCAACATTGCTTGTCCACTTAACCGAGATTTGCAGGTAACCTATACAACCGAAATTTATTAGTATAGCGAGCTAAGGCATGAAGCGATGACCATATAAAGCAATGTAAAACATAAATTAATTCATCCTATTGTTATTTTGGCTACATGCAATATGCATGCAAGATGCGCTAAGCATCTTAAACATTTGGGAGTCAGTAGGGTACTAACAGCAGCTCAGAAGGCGGTTTTCTTAAACACCTGTCACATTTTAAAAACTTTCTAGACTATCAGGACGCAAGCGACTAAAAACATATGGAATGGCAGATGGTAGCTCTATCAAAGCAACAAGAGGCGACTGTCGTCACCTTTAAAGTTTGCGTCCGCTGCGTAAAGACAACAGCAGTAAAAGACGAACTCTAAACTACACTATGCTTATAATTTTATACCTACAACATCATCGCAGACGATTTGAGACACCGTATTAAATTAGCTTATAACATTCTGAGCTCATAAGCCACTTGACTTAGTCCGTGGCTGATGATGTAAAACCGGGTAAAACCGAGAAAAAATTAATTTGAAAAATAAAGAGCTTTATTAGCTCAGTTGGTGTGGCGCTCAAACTTCACGTTAGAAGCCTGAGTTTTAATCCCTAAAATAGTTTCTCTGAAAATTTTTTCTATATACCTTTACCTAGGTTCTTGTTGTTTGGACCACACCTCAATCTGTAGGTCTTCTCATCATGCACTTAGCTACATTCCAGTCCATGAATGATGGGGTAAATAACAGGCTTTGCCCAATATGTCAAATTAAGCACGTTTCTCTTATCATATCACTCAATCGCATTACAAAAATGCGTCCCTAACTAATAACATATCCTAGAACAGCCCCGTGCTAATTAAAAAACAAACAAATAATCCAACTGTAACAAAAAAAAGGCCTTTATCGTATGGGATGTGACGACCCTATCACCCGAGAGCTCCAACTCTTGCAGTCAGCCACGGTGCATAGGGCTAACTCTCCAATGCAACGAATTATGCGGTTACGTTATCAGAATCGCGCAGTGTCACCCATAGTAGGCATCTCTTGGACGGAAGCCATAGTTCATTTGGGAGATGCAATAGGAGCGAACTGAGGCGACGACCAGGCAATGGCTTGGGAGGAACGCGCAAACATCAGTTTAAATGGTCGGACCAACACAGAAAGGACATCCTTACCTGTTGGAAAAGAAGCTCACCGGCGCGAAATAGATTTATGCAGAGATTATATTCACGTGGAATCGAAATAAAACCTGGGTTTTCTTATAAAACGCCTTAGTGCTTAAAAGATCAGGTATCCTTTTGTAAAAAACAAATGTGAAGCTCTTTATGTAATAGAGCAACATTCCCAAGTAAAAATACCACCCGTTCCTGCAACACTATCTTTGCAAATAGCCGATAATGCCAGCATGAGAACTAGGAGATCAAAAATTCACGAAAAGGTCCTTCTCAGTATAGACAAATTAGCTGAAGCTAATACTACTTTTGCCGATTTTCTTTCCAAAGATGCGAATCTCTAGACTCTAAACTGTGTATTTACGAGAAGACGGTCTCCCTGCTGAGCTACAATAAGAGTTATGATATTTCGGTACGCCTGAGTAAGACTAGCAAGGGTATTGCACAGCTTTGGATTATGAAACGGCAAGACGGCATGCATCAAATGTTAACTGCGTGATAAGCTACATAAAATCAAATGAAAAATTCGTTCCAAAAGTAAGGACACTTGCTCCAAACTAAAGATAAGCAAATAACACACTTAACAAGTATCAACTGTTGACCATCTATTAGCACTAGACGCAAAACATAAGAGCTCTTTTAACAGCCAAAGAGCACCTTGAACAAAGGGAAGAGTGAATTAATGAAAATTCTACCTTTCCTACTTAAGCTGCCGACCTGCCTAATTGAACGTCATGTGCTGTTAAAAATCCGCCTAGTCGAAAACAGATTTAAGATTTCTAAAAGCAACTGTATGGAAATACTTATCAGCTAAATGAGACGTTTTAGATTTATTACTTTTCTGTAACTTTTATTAAAGGCCAAGGTTGCAACGTTCAGAGAAGGAGTGTCCGCCAATTACTACCGAAGATGTGAAGAAAGTTATCGCTAGAACTAAGAACTTTCCAGCGCTAGGGCCAGATAAAATCAATAACTT
>JAUELO010000227.1:2357543-2373660 GCA_032357855.1 Amphibolips quercusostensackenii | reverse complement strand
TTCAAAAAAAAAAAATTCTAAAATCGGTGCATAATTGCGTTCTAAATGTCATTTTGAACCTCGTTTTCCGATTTCACACCACTGTGCGTCGGTGGTTAAGGCGGAAGGCTGAGTGACAAATGTGGCTAGAATGCGCATCTTTATGCTCGAGGGCCTTGGCAGCGCGCCACACCTCGTAGTGACTCTTCTACTTCGTGCAGTTAGAGCGAAGAGGGGATGTAAGTTTGTAACTTGGCCCCACTGTCGATTTTACGGGTTTCTGCACCAATAGCATTATTGCATGATGAGTCTGTTGCCAGCTAGCCGTTCTGTGTTTTCTCTTCGTATCTCTGCGTTTAAATTCTTTAATATAGCTTTTTACAATCTAAAATTTCCAAAATGTTGTCCATCTATAACTCTTTTCATATTTTATTTATCTGTACAAATACGTATTGTCTATACTTATATTTAAATACGTATATACAAACACTTTTAAGTATTAAAATATAGATGGAATGATAAAGTATGTATATATTGTAAAGAGGTAATTCGTTACCTTGCACAAAACAACTAAATTTTCTTAAAATTAACTTTTAAAATCACTGGGGAAATGAGTTCAGAACAACAAATTAAATACTCAGCTGTCTGCGAACAGTTTGAAATATTTGCCGAGAATATAAGAGTTCTACGGCTAATGTTCATTTATTAAAAATCAAAAATTGTTATTTATTGCGTTTTCTTAATCTCAATATGATTGCTGTCGCTAACATTTCAACTAGTAAACAAACATTCGAAAGTCTAATCACCTGTCAAACACTTGGAGGTTACATAAATTGTGAGAGGACACACAATACTTATCAGGCCACGGGATTGCACGTGAATTAAAATCCTAGTTGTTTTGTTAATTCCTTTTTTTTACTGTATTTTTTTATATTCTTTTTTAACGAGATAAGGGGTCGATAAACCAACTGTAGTAACAACTGTCAGATTCTGCGGGGTTGATGTACCACAACACGGGACTCCAAAAACTAAGAATAGAAGGTTTCCTAGCTTATGCGTAGTAGATGAGATTTAAGCTCGTCCAAGAGAGCTAGAAAAGCAGGATCGGGATGCTGAGGAGGACCTGTGTGTTAAAGAAAGCCAGCATACCCCCGGTGACGTCGGCAAATAGCAGGCGAGGCGCACCTGCCTTATGTAACGCGATATTAACTGTGCGCCACCACGGTATAGGAAACCGAACTAGCACTCGTCTCTCTCTTACATTTGTCCCTTTCACTCATTAGTTCCAGCATTCACTCGCACGTGGCGTCCCCGACTCTAGTACGAGATGATTGTCGTTGACGCCCCTTTAAATTCATTCGTTATTCTGAATTCTCAGTGAGAAGATCGTTGGAGGAAATAGAACTGAACAAAATAACTACGAATAATAAAACCTAAGAAATGAGAGGAACGATTTGAGGTGGAAGACGAGTGCCAGGTGAGTGCTGTTTCATTTCTTCTTTGTAGAGTTTTATTTGCATTCGCGTTCCAACGTCGTGTGCCGAACGGTTTGAAGAACTGATATTATAAAATCATGGAATAATTAATTATTAATTAGCGAAATTTCTTTATTCATATAATTAGAAGAAAGTGAAAAAAGATTTACGAAAATCGGTTACTATTTGAAGCAATAATAAATATATTGAAGTGTTAACCAAAAGCATGGAGTAGATATACCGGAGCATCTCGAATCATCCGAAACGAATGATGCTTTCATTAGCTGCTTGTAACAACTTAAATTATGAAAGCATGAACTGATTTAATTTTAACTAAAAGAATTAGTTTATTCATATAATTTAAAGAAAGTAAAAAAAGATTTTGAAATATCGGTTAAAATTTGAAATAATAATGAATATCTTCAGGTAATAAATAACTTATGTGCATATACAGTTTATTACATTTTTGAACGGCTCTGAATTTCTAGGCCCCATGGTTGAATATTTTTGTCTAATTTTTTGCATACATCATATACATAATCATATCTAGAAGCGAGTGGAGTCGGTTTTTGATAAAATGTTCATATTTCGATTAATAATCAAAAACATGAGAAGAATAACACTTTTCTATCAAAGTCATGCTACAGATGGTATTTTCGCAATTATAATAAATATTGGTTTCATAACTGTCAATATTTCACTTTAATATGTTCTTATTTTTTAAAATTACATGTCTCTGCATTTCCAAATGTCACATTCATTTCCTGGAGTATCTTACCTCTGTATTTTATTGAAATGTGAGATAACGCTCCATGCATTACCAAACAATTTAATGTATCACATGTTAGGATTTTTTATTATTTTTTGCTCCATTTTGTGAAATTTATAGTTTGTAAGATACGAAGAAGGGTGTTTTCTTTTCTTCAGTTTCTCGAAAAAACAGTAATGCGTTCAAGGCTTTAGACCCGCAGGGCTTGCACGTCATAGGCCAGTGCAATTCAGTGCAGGTAGAGACAGTAACCTAATTACCGGAGTAGTCCATTTCCGCAATCCACTATTAGTTAATTTTCGGCCATCATTAGTGAAGCGTCTAAGGCATTTGTTGAATATCATAAAAGTGTTACTTCTGAAAAGAAGATATCTATTCAGAATAATGATGGATTTATAAAATTATATTAGTTCCAGTTTATAATACTTGAAATGCTGTTGAATGGAACTTTACTATAAGGGTAGTCATGAATGACAAGTCACGTTACTTGGCGTGAACCCTTCTCTATAGTCACGTCGTCATCAGTCAACGCCTATTTAGTGCGCCCGAAGAAAAAAACGCGTTTGGACTTTGGTAAATATATCGCTCTGAATATAGTTACTCCGATTTCCTAGGCTTTCACCTAACCCCTATTATTAGTGTATCGAAAGGAACCTTTGAGAGTGTCAAGTGTTTTCTCTTGTGGGATAAGTGTCAGTGCAGTGTTTATTTTGGAATTTTATGAGCTTTCTAGATTAGTGCTCATTCTGAAAAGGCAGCATGGAGCACTTTAGGCCTCTTATTATTATATCTGTATAGGATAAGTTACTTAAATTTAATTGACTGTCTTTGCGTCGCAATTCAAAATTCGCACATGTTCTTGCACCTTGAAATTTATTTAATATTCAATATAATTAATTTCGACAATTTATTATTAATTCCAAACAATTTGATAATAAAATTTATATTTTAGTAACTAACAAGATTAACTAAATAATCAATATGAGTAATTAGTAATAATATAATGTAAGAGTATAAAATGTATTTTCTCTTATATGTAATGGCGTGCAAAAGTTTCCAGACATCTATTTTCCAATAGATTAAATATGCACCCTAGTTTTATTCAATACTAAACTGTTGATTTTATTTTCATTATTGCATAAAAGGTATTAAAAGTACCCGTTTTATGGTTATGAATAAAAGCCAGTATGTGCCAATTTTATTAGAAGATGTTTGAAAACGTCAAATTAAAATGTTTCCGAGAAGTATCAATAAGTTCAGTGATAGAAATTCTTCTAATTGTTTTGAGTTAATTTTGAAGATAATTTTCTGCACCATTCTAGCGACGTAATGAGACACCTTCTGAATTATTACTCCCTGATACGGTAAAATCTTTAAGTTGGTTTAGGAAAGTCATAAAATGTGAAAAATAGTTGATTTCCAGAAATATGTTTCAAAAATTATTTTTATTGTATTAAAAATCAATTAAATCAGTTACGATGTTGCTCTGTTTTTTTCATTTTCTTTATGAAGGCCTGACTTTATATCAATATATATAAGTTTTAAAATTAAGTTTTGGTTCTGTCTGCAGCATAGGAAAAACTCTAGTGATATCCCATCAAGTCACCAAAAATATGCAGAAAAAATAAGTTGAAAAAAAAACTGAAGGCCCTTCTCCCCCACCACACTAGTGTTCTGCTTCAGGGAAATCCTCTTGATCAAAATTGAATAGATTCCCTGGTCTATTTTGCGGTCCGCAAATGATATTACCATCTCGATCGTACGTACATGTCGCATACTATAAAATATTTACAAGTGGTAGGGTCTTTGGAGTAACCTGTTCACAATACAAATTCCCGTTTGGCCCATACTCGAAGGTCAGGATGCGGGAATTGTAGAACCACCCCTCGCTAAGGATCCACCCTGATTCAATGAGGGGTCTTTTGCAGAAGATGCAGGTCCCTGCTGGTGTTACTGCAAACACCTTCCGTCTACATCCTTCGCATGCCCTTTGGTTTGCTAGCAGGAAAGTCATAGTTAAGTGTATTTCCATCAGGTCCCAATACACCTGACCCTAAGGAACGTACTGACAATACCTCCTAATGCATCTCTGCTCATTTAGAGTGACTTGCACCAAAGCAAATCAGTTGCGTATCCTGCTTCTTTTGGACGTAATCAGGTCTAGTCTATCTGATAATTAATCGCTTTTAAATTAATTTCATTTTCTTTTAATTTATGCTGTGATTTGGAACGAGTTGACCACGCTTATTAAGTGAATAAGAATGTTGATAAATTTAATATTTAAAATTTTATGTTTGGTTTTTTTTAAATATTATTTCTATATGCTATTATAGGAATCTAATCTTTCGTTCATTAGGTTCATCCCTTATATACACACATATATACACCTACACATAAACACATATATGCACACATACATATTTTCATAAACATGCACACATGCACACAGGGGCTCGGAGTTCATTTCAAATAACAAATTGAAAAAAAAATGATCCTCCATGGTTTGAAATAATGGAAATTCGTTCTATTACTTACGTGACCAATACACAAGATGAGGTCTGTTGTCTACTGATTAGAGTCCCTCTTTTCAAACGGTTCGAACCCATAAGACTGCAAAAACTGGAGGGGACATTCTACGTCGAATAGACCAATTAGAGAATTTCTACGTCTAAGATGTTAATTCTCATCCAAAAATTTATTTTAGAAACTATTTATCGAAATTTGTTTATTTAATCACTTGTCGACGACTGCCATCGACCTTACCCTCTACTCGTCGCAGAACAAATCAGAATTAAAATTTTTTTTGTTTATACTTATTTTCTCTTTCTCTCCTTATTTCCGTGTTTCCTTGCCCACATGCGTTTGTTTTCGTTCTATAATTTCTATGTTTTGTTATTCATAGTGGATTTGATTATTTTCATGGTATTTCAATTTTCAAACTCTTATTGATGCTTTTTATTCATTAGGAAAATTTAGAAATAATATTTCTAGTATTTCTGTTATTTCCTTTGAGCAGATCATATCTATTCATAAGAAGTGGAGATTCACTTATGATATTTGTTAAGAACGCAATGCCCATTATCAATTATGAGGACTTCGTTCTTCAATGATTCAATGTGCTCCATTGCTTATTCCTGATTTTTTTGTTTGATCAGTAAATGAGTAAGCACTTAATTTTAATTTATCTACATGCACAATTCTAGTTTTATTAGGAACTAGCCGAATCGAGGCATTTCGTTTTCCTATCATTTTTTCTATTACATACGCCTAATCAAAATAAGGGTCGAACTTCTTATCGTTTCGTTTATTTATTTTTAAGTAAACTTTATATCACTTATTTAAAATATTTTGGATTTTATTTCTTTTTATAGCATTTTTTTGACCTTTTTTTTGCTTCTAGGTTTCGTTTTCGGCCTAGTGCCCGACAATTATTCAATTTTTGAAAAAGGTCTTGCCAATTGGTCACATACGTTCTGTCTGGTGAATTTGCAGCAAAAGTGGACGTCATGTTGGCTTCTTTTTTAAATACTAGACTGTAATGCGCAAATGGACGCTGGTACTGTACGAGAAGACAGCAAACTCCAACTATTCATCCCAATTTTGAGCTCCTTCAAAACTTTTCAGGTATTTAATGAGAGTATGATGACTCCTTTCTAAGGAACAAAAACTTCGAGGATGATAAGAAACAAATTGGATTTTTTTTTATTAAAAAAATCTCACATAAAAGAGTCTTCATTCCCTGACTAATAAAATTTAATCCTTGATCTGTATGTATCACCTGGGGACAGCTGTACCAAGAGATGAAATGCTTGGCAATAGCATGTGCTGTTATGACTGATCAGTTTCTCTCAGCGGTATTTCATCATAACACTTTGAAAAGTTACATTAGATCGTTATGATATGAGTATTTCCTCTAGGGGTTTCTGGTAAAGGTTCTACCAAGTCGATTTAAATTTTCTTAAAGGGTTTCTGAGGGTCATCTGTAATAATCATTGGTTAACGAGTTTCTCTGCAAACCAACTTGTTTCTCTAACGAGTTTTACAAGTCCCTACTATTCTTTAAACGTTGAACTTCATATTTTTCCAACAATACTGAGATCGTAATCTCCAATACGTTTTTGACTCCCCCTTGTGACTACCTGCTACTATTAAAAGGCTATCCATAGCCTTTTAATAGACAAAACTGCTCCCGAGACCTTACTAAAACAAAACTGTCCTTTTTTGGCACTCCTCGGCTTAGTTTGTAAAAATGTTATACTTTAAGATAGGTTAACTTCGTCCCTATATTTTTTTTATATGTAAAATTGTTATGAGGACTTTGCGGTCGGGAGCGAGGAGGCTCCAATATCTCTCCGTCCAGTGGCGTCATCGATGAGGATTCGCTGTTACCTCCTTTTTTTTTAAGCGAGGCTTCTACTGTCCTAGGACCTTCACGTCACTTCTTTCAGGCTGACCCTGGTTAATTTAATTAGTTTTATTCGAGCTCAAAGGACACCTACATATCCAAGGCATGTTCCTGGTGAGGGTGGACCAGTAGCGAATAGTTCGAAATTCGCAACAATTTGAGGTAATTATGCTCGACTGGCTATAAGTTTTAAGGGCGAGTTGACCACAAAATCCATGGTTGGATAGGCAACTCGGTCCATCTAACCGCATAACCTATATTTCGGTTAGGTCTCTTTATTAATAAGGGTTATTCTTAAAATTATATTAGGAATGGACCCAGGGCGAAATGGCCACTAATTCCGACAGTGGACAGGCATTGGCGCCAAAATGGTATCCTGTGTGAGGATTAGTATTTCTGCTAATACCCTTTTATTTCCCTATGTCGTTCGAGGGTTGGTGGCAACCCTCCCCCCTGCAGCAGCACGGTCTTATCCGCCAATCATCGGCCAGGAGTCAGCCACCCCATGTAGGCCTCAAGTCTGGTGGTGCGAGTCCTGCTTAAAAAGATTCGCGCCAAAGAAAATGGCGTACCGGCGAGAAGGAAGGAAGGAAGTGAGGAGAAGCGACAACGGCGAGGCAGACCAGCAAGGCAAAGGATCATCGGTCTCTCTCCCGACCGCAGAGACACCCATAGAGCTATCCGTGCGTCAGCCTTTTTTTCTATCTTTGTACTCTCACTATCGACCCCCTCCAGCGGCGTTCGACACGCCGAGTGCGTCTCTAGTGAGTATCGCTTGTGAGCTCGGAGTGTCCACCGTCTGCTGCGTCGACCGAAATAGGCCTCACGCCTTTTGTTTGCGTTTCAGCCGGGGTTTCTTTGCTTCTCGGTAGTGTGTATTTAAATTCCGAAAACCTCGGCTGAAAAGCAATGTATAGTGAGTAGGTTTTTTTTTTGTAATGGAGTGCCAGCCAACGACTCGACGTCGCCTTTCCCTCTTGTGATGTGTGTGAGTCGTGACGACCCATAAATTTCTAAATGTGTGAGAGTGCCGTTACATTTGTCGACCTCAGGTGACCCAGATCTCGCCCTTTGGACTGCCGTCCTAGTGCTGACCTTATTCAGACTAGAGTATATTAGTGAGTATAGTGTTTCCCCCTTCTTTTCCTTTTTTTACCCCTTTTCTCCTCTTTTGGACCATTTATTAGGGTCGTGACGACCAATAAATTCCTGAATGTGTGATAGTGCCGTTACATTTGTCGACCTCAGGTGACCCAGATCTCGCCCTTTGGACTGCCATCCTAGTGAAGACCTTATTCAGACTAGAGTAAATTAGTGAGTATAGTGTTCCCCCCTTCTTTTCTTTTTTTTACACCTTTTCTTCTCTTTTGGACCATTTTTTTTGGATATTCGGACCCCCCTCCTTTTATTTTGTTTCGTCTCTTTTTGGTCTCTTTTTGGCTTTTTGGCTCCTTTGTGCGAGGCCCGAGGACCATTGCCCTGCCTAGGTAGAACGGCCGCGTGACAATACGGTCTGGCGGATGCGATTAGTCCGAAATAATAGATTTTCAAAAAAATTGTTTAATATATTATCATTGCACTTAATTTATTTTTTTAAATTATACACTTGCACGCACGGTTTCTTACAAACATAATCGCACGCTCAATCGCTTTGAAAAATCACACCCCCGCTGGGAATTTGAACCCCACCTGAACTACCTAAAACCTAAACCTATACCACACGCTCTAGCCAATTACGCTGATGAATCGCTTAGATCTCGACGACAAAACCTCAGCCAAGCTGTTTCGCTAAAAAGCCAGGGCTAACGGAGTAATATATTTTTTTTATTTTATTTGTTTGTTTTATACATTTAATGAATAGGTGGATTTAAAAAGGCGTACTTTGAATATTTAAATTAATTTTTTTACATGTAAATTCTAATATTTGAATGTTTAATTAAATTATTAAATAAATTTGTGATTTCTGTTTAAATTGTATAGCTACTGAATTTAAAGGATTCATTACTTTCAAATTTATTTTAATTTAAAAATATTAAAATCCCAATTAGATTTCCCAGCAGGAAAAATCTAATGATTCTAGTTTAAGTAATGATTCAAGCCATGTGAACAGTATCAGAAAATTTTCGTAAAAATTCAAAAGATGAAAATTATTATACCTGTATAAAGTATTTAGTTATACAAAAAAATAAACAATTTAGACAATTAATGGTAATTCTTTATTTTTGTTATTTTTTCAGTTAAATGATTATTTGAGCATTATCCTGGCGGACAGAATGAACGGAACGGATACGCTACAGCGTATCCTTATAGTATCCACATGGTATCCTCTTCGTAACTTGCAAACAAAAAAATCAATAAAAGCAGCAAGATAAACATTTAAATTATTGCAATTATGATTCTACCTTAAATTTGCCGTTGGAAGGTCACGGTGTGATTGCAATAGTTTTTTTCACAGCGTTAAAAATAAAAATAAATACAATATCTGTCATTAACGTCTGCTGCAAAAAAATTGTTACAATTACTCCGTGACCTTCTGGTACGGTAGACCCTGTGAAGTCGGGCAATGCAAAATTGTCATTGCTGGGCTCCACGGTATCCGCGTACCAGGTGAGTTAAGAAGTATAGTGGCGAGCTGGCTGCGTCATTTTCGTTCCGCATTAAGTTATTATAGCAAGATCACATTAGTCAGGGAGACGACGATGATTACGCCTCCTCTATGAACGACTTTTAATTTTTCCTGCGGTGCTGGTACTTACACACCGACCCCAGGCACAAATAATTTATTATTGAGAATAATAATAATCCGAAATGAAAAATTCATTTAAATAAATTATTAGGAAGGACAATTGCCATAAGACTTTCTGAACTTTGGCAGTGACTTGTAGCAATTGGGACCGGATATTGTCAAAAATCACCTATCCACCCCTTTCCCTCCTATTAAAGAAATACCCCATATTAACAAAATTCATACAGTTCATTAATAATAGACGTTATATTATTAATTAATTCAGGAATGGTCATAACCCCTAAATTTATCCCATAAAATAATTACGGCAGGTACTTGAAGTAGTAGTACTGAAGGTACTACTACTGAATCTCTGTGTGACTATAAAATTTTGATTAACAATATCAGATATTGATAAATTCAATTTTATTCAAGAGTAAGGAACTCATAAAATTTCTCAAAATGTCTAAATCAAAAATATCAGCCCCGATTGCATAAAACTCGACAAGTAGATAATCAATAGTAATCTCGGCTATCATCATCTATGGACCAATTGATCGATGCTTATCTCCGAGGCATACTTGAGCCTCTGCGGTAAGGAATCTGAACCCTACTCTCACTATCTAGGAAACTAGTAATTTCGATTTCCTGATAGTAAACTCATGTAGAAGCTCAATAATAATAATTAACTTGAAAAAGAAAGGGCCAATTGGTTATTTATCATCATTAATAAACAAATCAGTCCTATTAAACTAACAATTATTTGTAAAAATTCAAGCGAAACTTGGTAAAGAAACCTAACACTGTCAAAATCCACTTAACGTCTCTAACTTAAATACATACAGGAATATATTTATATATATAATTTATTTATTTGAATAATAATTGATCACAATCCTTATTTTACTCCAAAAGGGAAATTATTGATCAGAAATATCATCAATTATATTTGCTCTTCTTAATATCGAGGATATCGAATTTACGTTGGGTTGGGAATTTCACCTGTAAAGTGGAATTATTCATCATAAGAGTAAGGGATTGTGGTCTGATTTTATGCATACTAAATAAAAATTATAAATACTCCAAATTCACGACACACTGATGCCTCCCTTCGTTTTCGATTCAACGATCGAGCACGAAAGTCGGCTCCCTACCGGAATCAGTATCTTTTCTCCTTCATTCCGAGGCTATAACGTAGGCTTGTCCCTGTGCGCCAGCGCCCACTTAAATTTCATCTCAGAAGAGGCGCTTTTGATAGAGTTCACAAGGTATGCCTCTATTGAGCATACAGTAGTAGGTTACAGTTTCCGAACAATATGTATAATACAGATCACCGTGTTCGGCACCACTCAGTCCTTTGAGGTCATCTCATCGCTGACCCCTCTAGAACACCCGAGGGTTAAAGGAATCCTATGGCAAGTTGCCATTGACTTTCTCAGATTATAGGGATTAACTAGAAGTAACGCAGATATAGAATCGACTACTAACCTGTCCCCAGTATGATCAGCAGTCAAAATGTCTGATTAAAATCTTTAAAGAAAGTTTAAACCTAGAGAGAGGGAAGACAAGTGTAAGGACACCAGGAACTTCTTAAACAGCAATTGCTAGCTGAAGGTTTCCTGGCTGACAAGCTACTTGTTCACGGAATTAAACAAGTGGTACAACCCTCAGGAGAAATAGTCAACATTCCTGTGAACATACGCTTTGTAGATCCTCCGCCTCCGAGAGAAAAAGGTATCTTTACGGAGATCGAGAGTCCCTGCGAATTCTATTGCCCATTCAACACATCACTAAATAACGCCCAACAAAAGTTAGATCAAAACAATTTGCAGAGTAACAAACTAGAGACGATCATTTCCTTCTCCAATAACGAAGTGGAAGTGATCGTCGATATCCCAATAATCCTAAATCCCTCTGATAACGGAATAGACATTGAAGAGGAAATTTGAAGGGAATTTCTCAAAGAGAAATAGATGATTACTCTAACTCTCTTTCGGAATTAGAAAACAAATGAACAGAGAATCGGCGACTTCCATAAGAGTTAGAGGGATTGTGTTTTTTTCTTTTCAGTTCAGGTGCCTGAATTTGACATAGCAGACTGGCGACCCTCTTATCGATTGAATTACTTACACTCGATAGGAGGTACGGTCCGATGGATGACTAGTCAAAATTCAAAAAACAATAAAGGGGAAATTCTTGTATTCCGAGGAAGTCTTTTTTTTACCTAAGGATTGACTATGGACTCCCTCAACGATTACCGTGCGTGAAAACTTGTTTTAAACTAGCAGATAAATAATGCCGAATGGCGAGACGATTTCGAAACCCGATTTAAATAGAAATACCCCTCTACGGCGGAGTATCTCCCAATATAACAACTCAAAATACCGGATTACCAACCATGGACATAAGTGCGGCTATGGCCTCTGCATTGGAGGGAATGACCCTATAACAATGCACTTCTCATATCCCTACTTTTGATGGTAAAAAGCCACCCCCCCCCCCTTAAGGACTTCATTCAAGATGTAAAGAACGGTTCCGTCTACGTCAATGAAACCTCTGAACCCACCTTTGTGAAGGTAGCCCTTAGTAATTTAAAAGGGATTGCCAGAGAGAGCATGAGGGATAAAAGTTTAAATAAGATACAGGATTTGATTACCTATTTAAAGAAACGTTTTGCCCTCACAAAAAAGTATCAATGGTACTTTAAATCAATAGTGAATTTGCGAATGAAGCAAACTTAGTGTCAGCGACTATTACGACCGTACCTTGGGATTACTTAGTGGGGCGAAGCAATGTTTAGATGAAAAATACATGTCGCCAACCGATAATACAAATATGATGATGAAACAGGAAATGACTGCGCCTTGGACGCTTGCATTCGAGGTCTACCCGACGAGATGGACAATTTTGTAGATACTCGCAATCCCAAGGGATTGCATGAGGCGTACGAGCATGCATTACACGTTTAGAAGAGACAACGATATGCCGATAAGGTAAAGGCAACTTCGACCTCCTCTTATCATTTAACCCGACATAGCGAACCCAGTCGAGAACGTGCAAGATCTCCTTGTCCCTACTCGAGACAAATGGATAGGAATCAAAAACAACGGAGTATAGAGAAAATGAGCAGTGAGACAAACGTCCCTTAAGGGAGTCCAACTCCCCCTCTACAATACCTCTTTTAGAGTCACACTCACCTATCCTACAATCTTCCATATCCACCTGCTTACCCGTTTCCAAACTTATTTCCTCCAGGCTATGGTTTTCCCTATCCACTACCATATACCCCTCCTCAAGCATTACACCACGATACTACAAAAAGACCAACAGATATTAGCGGACAGACTCAAGGCTTTTCCAACTTATTCAGACCCATTTCACAAAAACCTTCTTTAAACCACAAGGCGACCTGCCGTATGGACGCAACAGCGGGTCCGAACCTCAGAGAGCGTCCAAGGACAGTGCAGTTCCTAATGGACCACTGCGGGTCCTCAGAGCTGAAAGAGAAAAAGAAGAATCCCCAGTTGTTGGAATAGGTGCTCCAGAATTTAGGTATTCGAAAGCCCATCTATTAGTAGATCCAAAGGTTCGATGTAAATTTAATAATGCTTTGAGCTCTGAAAAGTATGATAACTGTAGGAGACGATACTATTAACATTTTCGGTATCATGACTAATTTAGTTGAAACGCTTGGAACGGTGCGACTCACCATACGCAGAAAATCGGTCGAGCTCGATGTAGTAGAGGAAACCTTTTCTATATCAGCTGACGGCATCATCGGTCGACCGTACCTAAGGGAAGAACAAGTGCACTGATCGTTTCGACTCGTTATAATATCTGATCCGATAAAACCTATACCTTTTATTGATATTGAATCTAGAGAAGCAAAAAGAGAACTAAGGAATGACATGAAACTGTTCAATCGAATCATAAAAGTTTTGAGCTCGAACAAAACAACTAGTAGAAATACCGGTGGTCAATCGAGACCCGACGAAGGGATACCCCCCAGAGTCGATGCACCAGAGGATATTAATATAGGTGAAGGGTTAGTAAAAAACACAGATGGTGTTTGCTATGCCTACGCTTATAACACCACCGAAGAAGAAATTAAGAATTCTACCACCACAGGAGATAATTCCTTTTGAATACTGTGAATTCCCTGGAGAAGAGTCGTCCAGTTTAGACACTGAACATTTTCCAGGCTATAGAACTTCAGAACAAGATAAGGCTTAGTGCGAACGTGTTGCTGAAATCCTACACACCGATCATCTTAATGGCGAGGAGAAAGAACTCATACAAGGTTGGGTCAATGACTTCTTTTACGTATCCATATCCCTGGAGAAATATTAAACGTCACGAACAGGATTCAATATCGAATTCTGTCGCTAGATGATGCAGTGATATCGAGGAAGCCGTATCGCCATCCCCTAGATGCACCAGGTCAAATTGACATTCAAATTGAAAAAAAAAACTAAAAAGCGGTGTTATCCGTCCTTCACAATCACCGTACAATGCGCCACTGATGATAGTTCCTAAAAGAATGGACGCCTCGGGGGTAAGAAAATATCGGATCGTTATAGACTACCGAGTCCTCAATAAAAGGGTCATCGGTGATGCCTATCTCCTACCCAATATTACCGAAATACTAGACCACCTAGGGCAGGCGCGGTATTTCACAATATTTCATCTGGTGAGTGGATACTATCAAGTCGAAAATCATACAGACGATAGGGCTAAAACCGCATTTTCTAGTCGAAGAGGACATTTCGAATACTTACGACCACTCGAAGAGGACATTTCGAATACTTACGACCACACAAAGAGGAAATTTCGAATACTTACGAATGCCTATGGGTATAAAAAACACTTCCGCAACCATCCAGCGCCTTATGGACAATATCCTAAAAAAGATGCTTGGTACGGAAGCCTTTGTATACCTGGATAATATTGTGATCTATTCCGAAACTCTAGCCGAACACGACAAAAAGGTTCGGAGACTTTTCAAACGACTAAAGGAAGCGAATCTCGAACTACAACCAGAAAAATGCGATTTTCTTCGCACCGAAATCGCATATTTAGGACATATCATCAGCAGCAACGGAGTGAAACTTAATTCGGAGAAGATTACCCCCATAAAAAATTTTTCTTGGCCTAGAACTATTAGGGCAATCAGACCATTCCTGTGACTATCAGGATATTATCGGCGATTCATCCAAAACTATGCAAAATTAGTGAAGCCTTCAGCAGATTTGCTAAAGAAAGATGATAAATTCATATGGGGACCAAAACTAAGGCAAAGTTTCTGCAAACTACGCCCAAACCTCTGCTGCGAACCCATTTTGGAATACCCCGATTATAACAAAGCCTTCAAATTAACTACCGACGCTTCTGAATATGTAGTAGGAGCCGTCTTGACGCAAGAAAAGGACTCCATGGATGTGCCTATCGCATATTATTCAAAAATAATAGGTCCTACTTAACAGCGATACTTTCAGTCATGGAAAAAATGTTTGTCCGTCTTATCTGGCATAATAAACTTTCGCCCATACTTATATGGACGAGAGTTCTTCTTGGCATGCGACCATGAACCCATCCATTGGATGATATATATTGATAATCCTGGTGCAACGCTGCTTCGATGGCGCCATAGACTAAACGACTACCAATATATCTTCGATCATGAGAAAGGAAAGTTACACAGGGGAGTAGAGGCCTTATCTGGAAACCCTATTAGACTCAACGACAGAGAAGTATCAACAGAAACTGACGGCTTCACCAAGTCTGATGACTTTTGTCTCTACGAAATCTAAAGAAGTTAAGGTCCCAAAAGAAAACTCTTCAAATCATTTAGCACTTCCAAGTAAGCTTAAGAAGGGCGATGGAACAAATAGTGGTAACGCTATATCTGCCGACATGATCACTTACAGGGGCTTGCCGCTTAAACAATCCTCGACTAAGGGGATTATTGAGAAAGGCAAGAACCCTGAAAAGAATGGTAACAAACCAAAAAGAAAACGGGTTAAATTCCTCGATCTGGAAACGATCAACCATCAGGAATGACAGAAGCTACACCCACTGGACTAAAGCCGACAGTGACTAGTTCCAGGCGAAAACCATCCAATCTGAAGTTGACCACCATACATCCTAAGGGCGTAAAAGCAAGGCACCTACTCTGCTATCCATATTAAGCTCTGGACGCGTGCCTGACAAAACAAAAATGGATAAGATCCCTGAAAAATTAGATTTAGACAAATTTTATTAGCCACCTCCTTATTTAAAAATTAAGGATGCTAATTAAAGTGGGATATTAAGCAGACGCAAGGCACGAAGGAAAAGAGCGAGAAGTCTCAAGACCCTCGCAGATACCTTAGAATCTTCATAAGCCAGTGATCATAGCCATGATAGAAATGAAACGCCGAGAAGGGATGTCTGACAGCAAGAAGCAAAACTATATTACCGCGGCAGCTAATTCAATTTGGACTTACTTAAGGGAAGCAATGCATTACTCTCTCATCACGAAGTACCCTAAATGTACACATGCCTCATATAGATGATTCCTCTTCTCTTTCAGACAGAGAGGACCCTATACCAGATGTAGAACAAAAGGCTAAGTCACTGCCGCCTGATCCAAAAAAAGGTATCATACATCACAAATGGACCGAACCTCTCACATATCGCACCTTTTGGGAAAAACAAAGTTTACTCTATTGTGGTCAGAAGAAATCAATTTGACGAAATTGACTATAAGGATGTGATTTCAGTAC
>JAUELO010000227.1:2289260-2303717 GCA_032357855.1 Amphibolips quercusostensackenii | reverse complement strand
GCTACAAATATTGTTAAAAATGAAACGACACGCTAACACGGCAACTGAAAAATGTTTTTGTGCAGGTTTTCAATGTTTCATAACTGCGTAATATTTTGAGGGTTCCTGCATTTTTAAAATAACTGTTTGTTTACCAAACAATACGTTTTAGATAATAGATATAAGGAAAAATTAAAAAGTCTTGTCCCTGAAATAGTATACGCATATGTCTCGAAGAATAGTTTTCTTAATTAGAGGATCTCTAGCTTTGAATTAGCGAAAATTCAAGAACTAATTCACTTATGATGATTTAAACTAATTAAATAGATTTTTTTGAAATTTTCTTTGATTGACATAACAGCATTTACTAGCCAAAATGCTCTAGAAAAAGAAAAAATGAGGGGATTTTCTAAAAAAATATAAAAATAAATTTTTTTAAACAAAATAAATATAGGTACAATATTACATTTTATTTTAAATGCTTAAGTTTAAAATGAACTTGATAATATAATTATACAAACTGAAAAATAATGCTTTCAACCAAGTTAATGTATTTACCTGAATCCTATTTCTTAGCATCACGAAAATAGTTTTTGACTGTGGCAATTTTTATTTAAACCAGACATATCTTTTGTTGGTCTGAAGAAATAAATTCTGCGGCTGTATTTTCTACATGAAAATTAATATTACGTTTATCCAAGAAAATTATTTCCTTGCCTCATAATATTCACATTTGTTGATGACTGACTAGACTTTTAAAGAAAATTTGTACTCGATTCAATGAATTCGATTCTTTGAATTGTTTAGCAAGTGTTTGAAATATCTAATTGGTCCATGCTTAAATTAAGTTTTTCGGTTTAGATGTATTAAAAAAACAATTATTCATTTTAAAACAATATAAATAAGTTTGAACATATATTTATTTAATAAAAAGAGTTAATGCATTTAATCCAATCAATCATTTCTTTAGATAAATACAATATTGCGTTTGCATGAACCGGTATTTATTTAGTTCGAAAAATATTTTATTGGACTGAAAAAAATTAATTAATGCATAATAAATTAACATTTATTTATGAATAATCATTTTGTTAAATAAAATATTCATTTATTTAAATTAGGGAACAATTTTTTATGTTGAGTGTTAAATACAAATATTCCAAACAAATATTTTTTATTTTTTAGAAGAATATTCTACTAACATATAAATGCAGATCCGGTAAAGAAAGTAATTACACATTATTGTTTTTTTTTTTCTTTGAATAATCAAAATTTTCTATGAAAAACTAAAAAAATTGCATTTGAGAAAATATTTTTTGTCTAACTTTGTTTAAAAAATCGGAAAATAGTGTTTTTTAAAGATTAGCGTCAGACTGCGTCATGTTTACAGTTTCACAGTATGACCTTCTTACTGTCGAAATAGTGACGATAGAGCTACACTATTGCGTTATCTTACTTTTAAAACCTTTTTTGATTATTGTATACACCTTGAATATATACAAATAATTTTTTGCTCACTGATCCGTTGTTATTTTTAAAAAATGTAAAAGTATCATTTTTTAAAAAAATTTCAAAAATTCATGCAAGACAATACTTTTTTGAGGCATTTACGTCTAGAAATTCACAATATCACCTTTTTACTATTTAGATATAGCTAATAATGTTACACTATTACGTCGTTTTATTAAACTTTCATTTTTTCACGTGTTCTATGTTTAATAGTTATCTAAGTTATGTACTTTTTAAATTAAGGTGCAATTGTTTTCCAATAAAATAGATTCACTTTTTACCAAATTGATAAATCTCTTACCAAGTTATAAAATGTTTAAGTCCAGAAGACGAATTTTGTATAAAAGTTTTTAATTTTCTACCCGACAATATCAATTGTTAGGAAAAATTTAAAAGTTATTATATTATCTAAACAAAAAATTATTCTAACTTTAAACCAAACAGTTGAATTCAACCAAGATGCTCTCTTACGAAAAAAAGAAACTTTTTGCAAAAATATACGGTCTGTTCAATTAAAAAGAAAATTATTTTTAACAAAAAAGTTAAGTTAAATCACGTTGGAAACTTGGAAAATATCTTAAAAAAGTTACATTTACTATAAAAGCCTTTTATACATTTCAGAATTCCAGGAAGCTTTTAAAATCTCATGACTTGTGTTTAATCCTTACAATCTTTAAATTCGTTTGAAATTTTCTAATATATTTTAATCTCTTAAAAATTTTCTACGCCCTATTGGAATTTTCTGAAATATTGATAATACTTTCAAATAAAATTTAAATTTAAAAATCTTTCTAAGCTCTCAAAAATTTTTAGGAATCTTCAACACGACTCGAAAGTTCTATAAAATTACTCGGGTTCATTAAAATTTATTGGAAAATCCTCACATATCATAAAAAACTATAAAATTTTTTAAATGCCTTGAATTAATTTGAATCTATTCAAAATCATTTAGAATTTCTAAATGTATATTAATCGATTTCAAAGTTTTTGAAATCTTTCAAAATTCCTTGAAATTTTTTTAAACCTCTTGAAAAATCCTTGTAGATCTTAAAAATACATCAAATCGTTTGAAAGCACTTAAAAAATTAGAGATTTCTTAAAACCGCTTCAAATATCTTAGAATGTCTATCAAGATTGAAAAATTTGAAAAGTATCTTAGAGTTTTTAAACATCTCAAAATTTCTGAAATCTCACAAAATCCTTAAATTTTTGTAAATACCTTTTTTTTAATACAGGAGTTCTTAGGAAATTTTGTAAAACAGCTTTAAGTTTAAGTGAATTCCTCTGCTTTAATTTTTTACAAATATGGATAAAATGATTTTTTGTGAAATAACTTTTATTTCAAAAAAAAAAAGGTCATGGAGACTCTATCAGGCCTTAAGATATCATCATTTTAGGGTCATTTTTGAAAATCAATGTGAGATTATCCATAGATCAATTGTCGACGATTTCAACAAAAAAATTTTTAATAATTTTTTTTTTATTACTAAAAGTGAAAAATTTTATTTATTTTATTTATAAGAGTTCCCGTTTTCAAAAAATACTTAGATTTAGTCGAAATCACCTAGAATCAATGAAACAGCAATCCAGAAAAGTTGACTTATAGCTTTTCGGTTGTTTAAAAACTTATTGAATTTGTTGAAAATAAGTGAGTGACAACATATTCATTTCAATCTTTAAATAATGGAAGCAGTTATGATGAGAAGTTCAATTGTTTGTTCTCAATCAATAATAGCACAGCAGATAAAATAGCACGTTTAACCTGTTTATAAAAGGATTTAAAGAATATACGGCTGGTTCCAAAGTAGATGAAATAAACTTTCGTGATGACGATTTTATCCCATTCAATAAAATGTTTTGAACTGTTGTGAATACATTGCATTATTAATATAAAGTAAAAATTTGATTTTAGAAGGCATCAGTGGATTGATGAATGAATTAAAGTATACAGCCTTATCTTCGCATGCGGGCTTCTACAAGGATGGACAAACCCTTTTCCCTAGCTACTCATGGAAAAAACATTGATAGCACTAAACATGGTTGTAAGTGCAGTTCAAAACAATTAAACGCGCATGCCTCCCAAAAATGTGGCGGACAATAATGCAAGCTACCTTAGACTTGTAGAAGCCAATCTGAACAGAGACAATGCGATGGACCGGCGAAAACTTGATACTTTTGAGTTGACTGATCGACTTCGGGATGACCTGCTGAATTGAAGCGATACCATAATAGTGGAAAAAACATTCAGAGCTCTCGCAGTTTTTGCATCAATTTCTAGAAATCCAAGCTGAGAGCTTCAGTAAAAGTAGTTCTATAAACAAAGCGCGTACTCTGCCGCAACAAGAATAAGCCAGGAACAAAAAGAAAGGCGATAAAAAGATCAACCAAAAAAAAGCATCCAATAGAGGAAGAGCAATGCTTCAGGATTAGGGTGAACATCAACTTTCGGATTTCGCTTAAGCTTAAAAATCTGGCTTCACCAGATGAGACGCCTCGTGAAGGTTTCTTCATATGTCCAAGCTCTAGACCATCAATTTCAGTGTCTATGGTGCAACAAAAACTTTGACGGATGCAAAGCATGAAGCCAAAACAACGGCTGATAATAGGACCAAAAGATAAATGCATCAACTAAGCACACACATAGGCTGAGCAGCACAGTATGCGCCATGCGTTTGCAGCTTTTGCTGGAAATTTTTGAAGATATATCATCCATCGGCTTGAAAGCTTATAGATTGATTCACACATCGTTACTTGCATAAAGAGAATAATGCCGCTTTAAAAAACCAGATTCATTATCTCATTTGTACAACATCGTGTGATAACTGACGTCACCTTTTAGAGAGGTGTGTTTCTAGGCAACACTATGAGCCTCTGTGCTTGAGTTTCACATTATTGACACTATTTCTCGCACTTTGAAATCCCTAAAAGAACTTCTGTGCCAAATCCAGATGTCGGAAGCATAAAGTTATTTATCAATTCCACAATAGTGTCTTAAGATCTGTGCTCAAAGTAAAGATTTACTGGATCTAGCCCTGCGGATTGTCGAAGAGTACATCAAAAAGATTAAAATGAAGCTTGGGTTAGAAAAATACGCTCAGGTTAATTTAAAGCGGAGAAAACTTAATGGCATTTTCAAAGACTCTAAACTAATCGACTTAAGCGCTATGCGTCTCCTCAGCGCTGGAATGACCTATACATAACTAGGCGTGTCACAAAGCTGCATTCAGGACGTTTCATCTATAATTTAAACAGTGTGTAGCAGAAACGTTGCAAATTTATAATTTACAATTTGGCAATTCAACAATGTTGTAGAAAAACGTTGGCGTAATTTGTTAAAGTTAAAAGTGTACAACAGAAAAATATTTTAGACATCGAAATCAAAATTCTGTTAAAAAGTATCGCACAAAACCCCAAGCATACATAATGAATTACAGCCCATTAATTTATTAGAATTAAAAAAAATATCATACTTTTCCTTAGGTTTGTGAAAACGATCAGAAGGCGATAATTTTATCATGAAAACAGACAAGTTAGCATTAACAATTCCCAAATATAGTTTTTTTATTGTGTCAATAGACTCAAGAATGCCACATTATTCCGTCGTTCTATTAAACTTTTCTATATTTTACGTTTTTCATGTTCACAACATTTGTAATCATTATAGACAGTGTCAAATAAGTAAATATATTCTTGCTTCGCAATTAGTTGTTATTCACTTTTAAATTAGGAAATAAAAAGAAATAAATAGAAAATTTAATTTTTCAAGCATTGGCACATTAAAGCACATTTCAGTTTTGTAAAATAAGCCGTTTTCAATCTAATTTTATTCAGTTCTAAAATATAAAAATTTACCGTGAGTCGTTACTTTGGAATTATCAATGCGAAAATATCTGTCGCATTTTTTAATTTTTGCGAAAGTTTTTGTTGATGCATGTGACCGCATTTAAATCAGAATATATTGCTGTAGAAAAATCGATTTCAACATAATTAGAACAAATTTAGCAGCATCATTACACTGGCCTCCACCCTACCATTCACCAATTGTTACTAATAAATAAGACGGTCAATTAAATAGCGCAATATTTTTATTGGTTGTGCATTAGAAAAATTCTCAAAAATCTTATAAAGTTTTTTCAACATTTCTTACAAATCGCATAGAAAATCTTCGACCTTTTAGGTAGCAACTTAGACCAATTATAAATACCCACAAATTTTAAAAAATTCTAAAAAATCCTCATAGAGTTTGAGAAATAAAGAAAAAATGTCAACTTTGTTCGTGTGGTCCATATATTCATTCAAAACTAGAATAGAGTTGAATTTTAAGGGATGTTTATTAGAAAAAGGAAATTGTGTTGAATTTGTATTTTTATTGTATGTATATTTAATATTTCTATTTCACGGGTTTGATGGTCGTCGCTCCCTGTACATATGTTTACATTCTATTCCTAATCTAACTTAACCACTACTTATTCCCTAATGTTGCGCCTTAATTAACATAACAGGTATATTCATAACAATAATAATTCCACAAATTGACGATCTTCCAGAGATTCCGCTTCCTCATACCATAAAAATGTTTTTAAACTATTTCAAAAATTAACTTCCACTATTTACTTTCCTTCAAAAGGATGAACCGTTTGGCTCAGCCATGTATTCTTGCTTTCTCTTAGACCTTCCAATGTCTTCATTTATTTCACTCTCTGTCCAGTAGCATCTAAAATCCAACTTACACATTCATCAGCACTCAACTGTTCATCATCCTCTTCTGTATTCACTCCTTTCTAATATAAGTGCCCATGACTCCATTTTGTGACCACATACTCTCCACAAATTCTCCTCTTCATCCATCTAATATCTAAAGGCTCTAATTCCTTTTGCCGTTATAAACCGTATCACCCTACTTCATTTATCTTCCTTCCTTACTGTTTGCAAATATTCTGATTCCGCCACCTCTTTTGCGACCATGTACCATCCATTGTTCCTCAAATCCGTTATCTTTCTCCATCTCTCTTTTTCTTGTTTTACTAATAGCTCTAGCTTGTCTAGCCCTCCTTATTTTTTTCTCTTTTTCCTCCCATTTCGAATTTCCCAGACTGCCCCTCGTCTCCTTGTTTCGAATTTCGTCCAGGCGTACTTGTGCTATTCTGCTCCCCGCTCCCATTTTAGCTTCTCTTGGAACATCCAGGCTCTTTTAATTTGTCTAGTTACGATCTTTTCCATTCCTAACTCTTTCCTGATCATGTATTCTGGATAACTCTGACTAGTCTCCAATACTCATCTCAGAAATCTCTCATGCATGCTTCCCACTTTCTTATGTTTCTTTCATCATCGGATCTCCACTTCATAATATGGAACCACCGAGATTAACGCACCAATCAACAAACTCTTATCATCCAATCGTCACTGAACCTTCTCTCTCCTATACCCCATACTTGGCCCATTACTTTACTCGCACATTTGATTCTTTTTCCTACCTGCATCTCGCTTCCCCATCTTGCATGAAACTAAAAACCTAGGTAACAGAACTCGTTTACCATTTCCACTGTTCGTCCGTTAATCTTCCAAACGTCATCTATTTTGGTGTTTTTACTTCTGTAGCACATAACCTCAGTCTTCTCTACATTCACCGCGAAGTCTTTTATTCCCACATATTCTTCGAAAATTCTCATAGTTAGGTTCATCCCTTTTTCATCATCTGCAAACAAAACTATGTCGTCCGCCTATGCTAGAAAGTATAGTTTGCTATTATCTAGACTCGTTTTGCCTTTCCCTTTTTCTTTAAGCTACTCCTTTGAATCTGTTAGCAGCACATTAAAAATCAGCAGACTTAATGGCCACCCTTGCCTCAGAGCTCTTTCTGTCCTGAAAACTTTCCCTTTTTTCTTTTCTATATTTACCCTAATCCTAGTTTCTGTAAAAATTTTCTTTGTCCTCTCGACCAGAATTTCTTTCATCCCCTTCTCTTTTTATGTCTGCCATAGTACCTTTCTGTTTTTTGAGTTGAACGCTTCTCTAAAATCAATCAACAGTGCGACTTATTTCCCTTTCTTTCTCCCTAAATTTCTGTTAGCTTAGTAGTTGAGTACATAAATATTATCTATAGGACCCATCCATTTACCAAATCCTTTTTGATTGTGTGGTATACATTCTTTTAATTATATCTAATTCTCTCACCTTTCTTTAAAAATTTCGGCATATATTTTATAGCCCACTAGCATGAGAGTATATCCTCTGTACATTTCTCCCTTTTTGCTCAACCTATTTTTAACAGGCGGTTCCACCAACCCTGTCCTCAACTCTTCCGGCGACCATTCTCCTCTTAAGACCATGTTGCAGATGTTCCGCATCATTTACCTAGCCCCTTGTCCTCGACTACGTCATCTCCACTAAGGTGACGTTCTTAAAAGTTATTTTTCTGCAAATCGATGATGTTAGATTTATTGACACATCTAATTAAGATTACCTTGCTTTATTTTCGCCCCGTATCAACGCTTATCGAAAACATTATTTAAAATTTAATTCACGAACTTTTTTCGAAATTAAAGTTTCTTGTTTTTTATAAACTATTCAAATTCTCTATCAGGTACGTTTGAATTTGAGAGGAAAAATCTTTTCAGTCAGTTAAAAATATTTTTAGACGTTAATTTTAATCTTTTGAACCACAATTTTAAAATATAATTTCTAAAAACTGTTCCAATGCTTAAGAGAAAATTGCAGTTTTTAGAAGTAATTTTCAATTCATGTAATCAACTTAATTTATATATACTTATTAGGATAAAATGAAAATTTAAAGCATCAAAAATATTAATTTTTGTCATATAGCAATTTATATAGTAGTTAGACATAAGATGATTGTAAGTAATGCTCCACGATCAAGAAGCGTAGAAAAGAATAAACAAATATTTTACTTGAAACGAGTCCTACCTAAGTGTACAAATCTAATGTTCATCATGCCAAGGCCTACTTAGCCATACCTATAAACTCTAACTACGCTTTAAATACATATTAAACATGTGTATTAAATTTTTAATAAATTGTAAAAGGTCATCTGCAAATCAAGCGGGGCGAGTTAAGACCATCATATGAGTGGGGGGGAAGATGTCTGAAGGACATTAGGTGTGAAAAGTTATTATAAAAAAAAAATCCAATAATATTACAACTTGAAAGAAAGTCCTTCAGAAATTCGAGCTTTTCTAAAATTAATAGAGCATTTTTCACAAGCTAAATGAATTTCCAGCCAAAAAGATGTAATTTCAAACTGAGAAGAATATTTTGAAATAAAAAAGTTTTATTTTCAACGAAATACATTAATTTTAATAAAATTTTCTAATTTTTAAACTGGATAAGATACAATTTTATCCAAAAAAGATATAAATATTCTGCAATCTTGTCTGTTCTACCTTGCGTGATTCACGCCTTGTGTCGTGGCTCATCAAAAATATTTGTCTAAGTTAATATGCTTCTGTTAATGTTGCGATTTTTTTCCACTTGGAAATTAATTTTCCTTGTTTTGTGAAGCTCACAAAGTGTCATTTACTTCTGACTTATGAGATATGCTTGCTCGTATTTTTTTCGTAATTTTTATGGAGAGGTAGTTTTTTTAGTATTAGGGATGATTAAATAAAACGATTTTTTGAGTATTTTAGAGAGCCTCAAAATAATTATGAAAAGAATTTTTTAATGTTCTTCAGGGCGATGCTAGCGAAAAACACACTTAAGGTATTGAAGTCTTTGGAAAATCATAAGACTGAAATTTATTTCAACTGGTGTATTAAAGCGAATTCAAAATTAAGCCGGAACGTCTGTTTGCAATTTTGAAATTATAATTTTCATTGGTCGTTGGCCATTTCTCTGAGACTTGTTAATAAGTTAATATCTGGCGCAATTTCCAACTATTAATTTAATTTGATTTTCAGTTGTGGTAAAGGAATATTTAAGAATAACTCTCCTCCATTTCTCTAAAGCACGTCAGATATTCAAAATTTTGTTTATCAAAATTTTTTCTGGAAAATTGCAAATCAGAAGATACAATGTTGTAAACAAATTTTTCAATAAAAATCAGTGTATGATTTCGATGTATTTTGCAATGCGAAATCCAACGGCTGGCTTGTTTCTGTGATGGCTGATAGGGTTGCCGAGATAATCTAGAAAAACTGAAGAGAAACACAAAAAAGAGGTCTTACAAAGAACTGCATATCTAGCTGGAAAAGTATTTTTTTTATGCTATTCTAGGTGTTATTCTCTTCGCTTCTCAATACCAAAGAAATTTTTAAAACATTCGTGTTCAGGCTGTCAAAGTTTAAAAGATACAGGGCAGAGAAGTTGTCTCTTTCTGCGAAGTTGCCATGAGATTTCAACAGTAGTCTGCTAAAGCGTTTACACTCGACTTGCCTTTGTACCTCTTTTAGATTGTAGCGATATCTTGATAAATTATATTACCATGTTTATTACTAACTGCTTCCAGATTTTTTGGGAAGAAGTTCAAGTGAGAGTGCATCGTGTGAATTTTCAGTGACATGTTCACCTTCATTTCCTGAAAGTTTTTCAACATCGTGTCGATCAAATATTTGTAGTTTCTGGATTTCCTGTTTCCTCAGAAATTTTCTATAAGAGCTTTCACTGACAACTATTTTTGTCTCTCATGTCTAGCCCAGAATAATTTGAAATTGCCATTTAGCATCAGTTGTCTAATTTGTGGTCCATCAAGAACTCCCTCCTTAATTTTTGAAACACTAAGCTTCAGAAATTTTCTTTTAGAAAAAACGACAACCTGCTTCTCTGTTTTTACTGATCGCTTTGATGATATTTTTCACGATCCCAAGCTTTTTACATTATCCTTTTAGAAAGATCTTTTGGGGATAACCAGTGATTTTCACGAAACGTTCATCTTTCCAGCTTCTAACGTCTGTCGCGCTAGCCAAACTTTAACATTGTAATATTTGTCTTGTGCTCTGCTGTCCCAGGTGCATAGGCAGCAATAATGTTTTGTGTAAACAGATTACAATCTGAGAAAAATTCCTATTGCTATAAAATCACAACTGGATCTGTACAAGCAATAGTTACAGTATAGTTCCATTTGAAATCTTGATTTTTAAGGGTTCTAGGAGTGTTTGGATTTTTTTTAAGGGATGGTTTCTCTTTTGTACTAACGTAACCCATTTTGTAATATAAACATTTTTTCTGATGCTATCTTTACTTCTCAACTAGATTTTAATAATTTTTTTCAGTTTATTTTTATCAATTTACTGGATGTTCCTATTTTTCCAAACTCATCACAAATTTTTCAACGTTCTTCTACTATAAATTCTTCCTCATCTGTTAAAAAATCAGCGATTATTATTTTTTGTACCATGTTTACATTCTGTATAAGCAACGATTCATAAGCATTTGTATTTTTTTTCTAAGTTATATTCGATTTTATATTAGGGGGATTTGTGTTAATTTCTTCAAGTGCTATGGTAATCGTTGGTATTCGCAAAAGCACGTCAGCTTTAGCACAATTTTTCCTTTTTTTTTTTATAAAAATAATTATGCTCGAATTCTGACAACTTAAGTCCTAGTTTCACTAGACAACTTGTCGGATAGTTTACATTCATTAAACATACTGAAGATTCATTATTGGTTCAGGATTTCAAACTTATGCCTGTTTAAAGATTGTCCACAATGTCTAACAGCCCATACTATCGAAAGGAGTTCTCTTTTTGTGATCTTTTAATTTTCTTCTGACTTATTTTAACTACGTGTAGAAGAAGATAGGAATATTTTTTTAGAAGTTCGCTCTGCTATAAGGCTGCGCCTCAAGAATAATTAGAGGCATCCGTGATTGTTACGAAATCTTTGTTGTAATCGGGATACTGAAGGGTCAACTCAAACATTGAAGCTGTGCCTAATTTTTGAAAGCAACTACTTGTTCTTGTTCAAATTTAAATCAAACGTCTGCTCGCAACGATTTAATTAAAGATTTAGCGACTTTGCAGAATTTCTACATAAATTTGCGGTTCTACCCTACTAATTCTAAAAACAGCTCCATTTCTTCAGTGTTTCTTTGTTTCGGATTAGTCCTTATTTCTTCTATTCTATTGAGATTAGGTTTTACACCATGTTCTGTAATAACACGTCATAAATGTCCTTATTCGTGTCTAAGATATTTACATTTATCTTGCTGCAGCTTAAGTCCTACTTCGCGAAAATGTTTAAATAATTTCATCAGGTTTTAAATATTTTCTTAAAAAGATTTTTCAGAGACTATTATGTTATTCATACAGACAAAACATTTATTTTCTACCAGAACTTTTAGATTATTGTTCATAATTCATTAGAGGGCAGGAGGGTCATTTTTTAAGCCAATTAGCATTCGATTATATACAAAATGGCCATCAGGGGTGAAAAACGCTGTTTTCTCTTTATTTTCCTCTGCTATTTTAATTTGATGATTGTGTGTTGGAAATTCTTCTTTTGTTACAGCCTTCTTTCTTATGCCCTGGTCGGTTTTTATTTCCACATAAGACTTTTTTCGTCCTGCAGAAGTAATCTCGTCTTGCTCTTTGTGACCACTGCTTTTTGTAGGTAATGGTCTCAGTGCTAATTTTTTTTGTTCTGATTGTTGCGACGAAATTATATGATATAGAAAATACTTTTTTAATAAATTTTTTATGTTAAAGTCTCATTCTCATTTCAGTCTGCGCTTATGTTTCGCAGAAAAGCATTCACTTCCAGTTGACTTTTTAATCCTTGTCGGATATTTATCTCAACAGAAAATATTCTTCATTTATCTGAAAACTGTTAAATTTTGTCTTGTATTTCAGAAAACTGATTTGCGAAGCTGTTAGATCCTTCAGTCGCTCCCATTTGACAGGTTTTTCGTTGTCGATTAAGAGACGTGAAGGTTTCTCTTTCCCCGAATAGGATTCGTAGCATTTTGCACAAATCGACGTAGTTGTCAATACCATCTCTTGTTATGGAGCCGGCTGCTCGTCCTTTTAGTTTATTAGCAATATTATCGTCCCTTGGAATTTGTCTTTTATTTGCTTGCTTTCAAGCTTTTATGTTTTCAATTTGCTAACTGGAATTCTTATAGTTAGTTCTACTCAAGTCTAGAAGTAAGTTGACGGTGGTTCTAAAATTGAATTTACCTGCATCTATACTGATTCCGTTTGCATATTGATCTTTATAAACCCTGTTTTGATTCATGCTAGAACCGTTCAAGTTATATGATCTTCCAGAATTCTCTCTAATTGGAACGTTATTAAATAATAAGCGTCTCATACTGAGGTGTTTGTAGGAAATATATGTCAAGACATTTTTTTTGTGTCCAATACTAAATTATCAGTTTTTAAAGAGCTTAGTAAAGATAACAAAAGATATTGGAAGTTTTGAGAGTCGTTGGCAATATCAGCCACTTTGTAGTATTTAGGATTAACAAATCACTTAAGTAACTTCACTTCTTCACGTTTATGTTCTTACTTCACTTGTCACTTCGCACCCTCTATTGAAAAATAGCTCAGGGACAGCCATTTATGCTATTCTCTATCCGATTTGATAACTTACCATTTATTATCTTTTTTTACGTGAGTCCTTTTTTCCGAGATATAGCAAAGTCGATAACCCAGACCGCTGCCAGCAATCTGTCTTTCGCGTGACTGAGCGACAGATGATTTTAAATTTCAGAATCCAGAGAAACACTTCCTATTCTGATTTGTTCCAATTTATAATATAGAGTATACAAAATGCATTGCCTTTTGTTCTAGAGCAGGATAGTGCTGATGTTATCGAGTCTGGACTTGAACTACTTTTTAGTAGCAAACCCTTTTTGATCGGTATGGAAAACTTTACTATAGAATCTGCTGACTATACAAATACTAAGTTGGACTCTTGCAACAGCAGGATTCTGATAATATCTAATATTCGAAAACGGCTGAAGGATGCAAGTATAGAATAAACAGCGCGCGATCATGCGTCCACGTTATTAACTCCGTCATGCTATCATGTAATGACAAAATAAAACTCTCTCTGCCTGAGTTAGGTCATGGCGATCAGAGAAAAACAAAAGCTTGCTTCTTCGACAAGAACTGCTTTTTTCTATTTTTGTGAAATTTTCCGTGATATTTCTTGGCAAGTAACTGTTAAAAAATGTATTTACCTCAGCTTTCTCTACTTAAGCTTTAAGATTGTAGATATCTAGCCAGAGTAATGTAATTACCTCACTTTTGATGTTGAAAATCAGGCCCAGGGTCTCATCTGCCTGCTCTGCAGCTCTGTAAAAGGACGCTTCTCGCCAATAATCTCGTAATTTCTGACAATTTGTAGAAGAGGATCTACGACACTTAAACAGTGTAAATTGTACTCAGAAGAATTCCGTTTATCAATACATTAAAGATTTATTAATTTGCGTCCACCTTGATGGCGTGAGATCTATAATCGCAGAGCGGAATATTTGGTGTGCAAGCTCTAATGCATGTGCAGGATTTCAAGCGCGGTGATAGCAAAGTCCGTAAGCTTATTTTTCGTTTATTGAACTACCTCAAACAAGTTAGGTGAAACCGCGGCAAGCATGTTAGTCTCAGATACCTTCTTGACTCCGACTGATTTAAAGATTGAATCTTTGAGAGAAGATTCTTGTATCTACTTTAGAGCGACTCGTTCACAGATAATACGTCCTAAATACGGTTTTGAGGCAGGCCCAGAAGTAGTCTTAGTCTTAGTAAGCCTCTCTCTAAACGGGTTCAATTCTTTTCACAATTCCCTCGTTAAGGACAGTTGTTAAAATCTCCTGCAGCTTTTACGAACAATCATGAGCTAGCAATTTTTTGGGTTGGACAACTCGCCTTTTTTTGGTAGAATTATAATGCGTCTTTACATCAGCCATGGAAAATAAGCGTTTTTAATTCTGAATGTGAGGTAAATATGCGTACCAGATGACCATGTATATAATTAAACTTCATAAGCCAGGAGTTGCCGATACTATTTGGT
>JAUELO010000227.1:2229623-2240090 GCA_032357855.1 Amphibolips quercusostensackenii | reverse complement strand
CCTAAATTTTTATATAACCGAAATCAATGCTAGGCGATCTTTTTCTTATTCTGAGTACCGGGATGCGGCCTTGTTCAAGCTTGTACTCGCATATGCGATCACGTAATTTACGCCGTTAATTGTTTCTGTAAGTACGGCTCCTTACCCTGTGTACTTGCGTCGGTTTAGAGTTGGAAGGGCTGTGTAGAATCTGGTCAGGTTAATGTAGACGCTCAAATTAAAAGATCTTTAATTTTTTGAAATGCCTCATCTTATTCTAATCCCCAATTCCATGTTTTATCTTTTGTAAGTAATCTATTTATTGGTTCTATCATTTCGGCAAAGTTTGGGATACATTTTCTGTACTATTTTTTTCTGTATTTTTTTTCTATATTCTATTTCTGTATTTTATTTTTCTGATTAGTTGTATTTTATCACCATCCACTTTATAAAGTTATGTAGAGATCCTTCTTGTGGTAATGTTTTCGTGGTAATATCGCTTTTAAATGGGATCGTGGCCCTAGACGTCATCCTTATGTTTTATTAAAAGAGTCGCCCTATGTTCTTTTCCTTGATAAACTTTTATTTAGTCCCTCAAGAGTTTTTCTAATTGGAATTGTTGATTTTCGTTAAGCTCCACAATACCTTCGAAAATTTCCGGCTCACAATCATTTTCTTCGGTGATTTTTTCGGAGCTATCCGAAATATTATCTACTTGATTGTCTTGTTTTAAAAATTAGCCCGCTGATTTCTGTTATCAGTTTCCGATATCTCGTTAGCTTTTTAAATTTTTTTTTAGCTTTTTCGGATGAGTAACTTTTTTATTTTTTCAACGATTACTATCGATATCCTTATATCTGACCTCATATTTGCTATTATAAAAAATCTTTCTTTATACCTCGGTCGAAAGTGCGTAACTTCAGCATCGATTTTAAGGCAGAAAGCCAAAGATTTGTGCATTTGGTAAGATTACACGCACGCCCTCTGTAACACCGGCAGCAAAAATATTATCGTGCCCACCGATACTGAGACTGCCGTTCTGTCCACAGCCAGTAGAGTTGCTAACCGCTGTCACACTTGTTTTTACGTATAACCTCAAAGCTGCTTGCATGGAATTTATCAGTATTATTTATGCGTCAGTAAATATAAGTTAAAAAGTGATATAAACTAAAAACTAAACAAAGAAAAAAATGAATGAAACATTTTCATCTCATGAATCCATAGACTACAAAATTCTGATTATATTTGGCTTTTCATATGTATTTAATGCCTGCTTATCTGCATGCTGATGTGCATGCAGGGCCTATATCGCAGATTCTGAAGACCGGTGACGCTACAGGAAGAAATGGATAGGGCTCCCACTAACCTGCGTTCCGATATAAAGCGATTAGTCTGGCATCATGAGTTCTTCGACTATAATTGATAAGCGTTCCTGACAGCTGACACAAAGAGAACGCTCATGCTCCAAGTACAAAGAGTTTGGGTGGAACTGTCGCCAGGAAGGTAGAGTCAAATTCATCAATCGAGAAGTTGGCTTAAATTCTTCTCGAACTAATCACGGTCAGAGATGGAAAGTAGTCAACTAACAATTAGACTGAGCCTACTTCGTACAGGCCAAATAACGGTAAGAAGTCGTCCGGAAGTGAGAATCCAAAGGTAGATGAGCCTAGGGATCTGTTAATTAAAAAGAGTCACCTAGAGTCGGGGCTCCTGACAGAAATCGGAAGCTCAACATCCAACCTAAACAAGAGCCACCCTGTTTTAACTACAATGCTGCTGATCATCGTTCGAAGAAATGTCTAACTAAGTAGCATAAATGATGTCATAACTGCGCAAGGCGGATCAAGTTAAGAGCACTTGTCACTGGGCCTATTGCCAGGTAAACCAATAAGGGAGAGCAAACTTCAGGTCGGTGCTGCTTCCTTTATCCCTAAGCAGACCCAAGCTTGAACAAATAAACTGGAAATATCTTAGTAAAATTCTACGACACAAATTAACCAAATAAAGTCAATTTAGGATGTGAATAACATGTCCGATTTAACCACTAAGCATCGACAACAAAGCTCAATCAACAAGTCGCAGGGGCGCGATGCCGTAGACGCGACTTTAAATAAGCTCAACCCAGTCAAAATAGAAACGTTAGGGGTTGTGGACAAATCTTGTCAACCCAACCTAACTTTCAGAGTCGAGGACGACTCTCATCAATCTCGCCAGGACTCATGAGAATCTGAGATCGGTAAAGAACATGTCGTGAACTATCAGCATGGAGGTGTCCACGATACGGGTGCACCCTCTAGCCCTAAGTAAAATAGAGGAAAAGCTGCACGATCCCATATTGATGACGAAATAAGCGAAAAATTCTGCCATTCATTGGCGGACACAGGATCGACGAACACCTTCATGGAAGCGAGTAGGCTGGAAATCATTTAAGCGAGAAATAATAAAATCAACTTGAACAAGAGGAGAGCGGTCATGATAGCGAATGGGACCATGGGGTCCATCATCGGCGAAGCGCTAATCCCCATCAACTTGGCAGGTATAACTAGAGATATGGCAGTCCGAATTATACTAGGCCTGACTGACCTGTGTGTACTAGGTATGGAATTTGCAGAGAAATTTGTGTTTATAATCCACGCTAGAGATAGAGAAATATGTATAGATGACGAGCCACTCATAAAATTTTCTCTTGGAGCAGTGAACGAAGGCGAGAACGAAAGTTGCCAAGGAATTACCACTTTGTCGGTGATGAAACGGGAAAAACTTAACTTATTCTTAAAGCAGGTGTTTTCTTTTTCTTCGGATAAATTACCTGCGGCTTAGTTTGTCAGACATGTGCTTGACACCCTGAGAAGTTCTCCGATAAGGCTAAGGAACAACCACATGTCATCAAAGGTTCATGAGACGTTATTAAACGAAGCCCAAAAACTGATCGATAATGACATCATCGAGCCCTCACCAAGAGAATGGTGTAGTCCAGTCTTGATGGCCAAAAAATCAGATAGAGGATATCGGATGTGCATTGACCTTAGAAGAGTGAACGAGGTCAGTAAAAAAGATGCATATCTGTTGCCCTTCAAGACTGAAATCCTGGACCAATTAAGCCTAACTTGATATATTTCGACGCTGGATTTAAACAAGGCGTATCATCAAATTCCTTTGACCCAGAAGAGCAAGGAAGAGACTGCCTTCATAATACCTGGTAAGGGTCTCTTCTAATATCGTCGGATGCCATTTAGACTTAGGAAAGCACCTGTGACCTCACAGCGAATAATGGATAAAGTAATAACACTGGGAATGAGGCCGCACGTGTTCGCGTATTTGGACGACACAATAGACGTAACAAAAACGTTCGAGGAGCATCTATACTGGTTAAATAAAACTATCAAGCGTTTTCAAGAAGCTGGATTGATTCTTAACCCTATGGAATACGACTTCTGTAAACTACAGGTCCAATATCTGGGATTTGTAGTAAATCAGACGGGTCTCAACGTCAACTAGAATAAGTTAAGGCCAATATTAAAATACCCGCGACTGATTAGATTGAGACAAGTTCGCAGATTTAAAGGAGCAAGATCTTGGTATAAGCACTTCATCAAAGATTATGCCAGGATTTGCGAAGCCTTAACCCGATTAACTAAGAAAAATCAGGCGTTTATTTGAGGCAAGAGACAAGAGAAGGTGTTCCAGACGCTTAAAAAGGCTCTAATCTCATCACCGAGTCTGGCGTATGCCGACTTCTGCGTCCCATTCACAATTAAAACAATGCCAGTCTCACTGGCTTGGGTGCAGTGGTCACTAAAGTACAGGATGGTCAAAAAGAAGTAATAGTTTATGCTAGTAGAATTCTGTCCAGGTCTGAGCCTAATAACTCTGCCACGAAGCGTGAGTGCCTAGCAGTCGTTTGGACGATACAGAAATTTAGGTACTATTTAGAGGAGTATTATTTTACGGTCATCCCAGACCATAGTAGCCTGCGGTGACTCTGCAATCTCCGTAATTCAACTAGTATACTGGCAAGGTGGGTACTGGATCTAATAGAGTATTATTTTTAAGTAGTGCATAGGAAAGGCAAGGGGCGACGAACCACGTTCCAAATGCGCTCTCAAGATTCTACAAAGAAGAGGAGGACCTCCAGCTGGAGGTGCAAAAGCCAGAAAGGTCCAGATGGAGCCAGTGCAGGACAAATGGTATGAGAGACGCAGTTAGGTGGTCTTAGACACTTCCACTAAGTATAGAAGTTGGAAAGTGGTTGATGGTCGGTTACGTAGGTATCAGAATAACCCTCTACTAAATTACATTCTGGATGATCTGGAAGCTTGGAAACTGCTTGTACCTCAAGACCAGATCAATTACGTAATGAAAGAAGTGGATGAGAACCCTCAATCCGGCCACATGGGCATTAGGAAGACTTTCTGTAGAACTACGTTGCGTTACTTTTGGCCGAGGATGTTTAAGGATATTAGTATTTTCATCAATTGGTGTAAGACATGTCAATTGACCAAATTGGAACAGTCAAGCCCGAAAGGCCCAATGGGATATCGCATTATTCAAGAGGTAGTCTTTTGTTCCTTTCACTACATGTCACTATTGCTATCTCTCTCACTCCAATGGTGGAAAAGAAAGATACTCCAATAAGAACGAGTTAACGCAGGAGCGTGGCTACTTATCTCTTTACTCGACATATCACAACTAGTCTCTCTCAATTTAATGGTTGGAACGAAAGAAAATCTAATGAAAAAACAGCATCGCAAGAAGCATTGCTTTCCCGAGACGAAATGTCACACGTCTGCAGCCGACATTTTGAAAGCGCACCAGAGACATAAGGTGAAACTAAAAAGTGCCCGCGTCGTGCCTGGGATGCATATAAGTGAAGTAACTCGACATAGATGTAAAATGATCCGACGAGACAAAAAATTTCGTTAAGCTCCAAAATTTCTTGTGTCAAGACCCAACTTTCTTCGAATGTTGTGTAGATTGCAGAAATTTTTCAAAATCGAGAAAATAAATAATTATTGCGGTTATACGTTCATCATATAAAATTTGCACTTTTATTGATTACATCAAATAAAAGTGGTTATAAATAAAAGGCCGACGTTTCGACACCGCTTTGTGTCTTTCCTAAGGCTGTAAATATAATATAGATTCTTCTTGTTTGTTACACAATAAAAACCACAGTTTGTTTAATTGCCAGCATACAATGAAATATTAATGTTATAAATACCTTTTAGTGAAGCGTAGATAATTTTTATTATTTATAAACACAAGTTACGATGAGGTATAAAATGTCAATTATTTACAAACAGTCGAAAATGATGTCAGAGATTACAAATTCTAAAAATAATTTTTTACGGAATTAAATTAATAAAACAGCTAAATTTTACAAATGCTGATTAGAAACAAAAACAGAAACAGTGATTAAGTCATAGAGTATATAACATAGTAAATAGAAGCACCACCTTTATTGAGAAAGGTGGACATATAAAAGTGTGATACCTTTAATGAGCGCGCCAGGAAGTTTGAAGATTCAAAATGGATAATAGTTAGTTAATGTTTTAAAATGCAATGGTAATAATTGTAAATATGCTATCTTTCAGACTGTAAGTTAACACAAATGTCCGAATTTTTTAAAATAAAAATTGATTCGAGAAATTTCCGTTCATAAGAGATCTTTTCTCTGCCAGTATTTTAATATTTTTATAATTAAAATTGAAAAAATGGTTATTATTTCAAACGTGTTGCGAAAGTCCAGTTATATTATTACCAGTTTCACAATCTCTCTTATGTTTCGCTATTCGTGTCTTTAATCTCCTACAAGTTTCTCCAATATAAACTTTGTTACAGCAATTGCAACTGATCATGTAAATTACGTTAAATAAATTTTCTTTAGCATCCTTGTCTTTCTTATTGATAAAACAATTTTCTAATTTGTGGCTATTTTTAAAATAAATATTAATATTAAATTTTTTAAGAGAACCTCTAATTCTTTCAGATAATACATGAATATAAGGAAGAGTTAAGACTTTGTCATTTGCATTGTGATTATCTAACCATTTTTTTTTTTAATATAAGAGCAATTATGTATTTCATTAATTCTTTTTTTCTTTATAACACTCTCAATGAGTGGTAGAGGATAATTGTTGATTCGTAATGTTTCTTCGATATAGTTTCGATTATCACACCGAAAGTTAACATGACTCAATTTAATACATCTATTAACTAAGTTTTTAATTAAACCAATTCTTTGTGAAAAGGGATGATGAGAATTAAAATTATGGGGCTGACCAGATGATGTGGGTTTTTAGAACCAATTCGTAATTAAACCTTTATTTTTATTTCTGATTATAGATAAATCTGAGATATATAAAGTATTATTATTCTTATTTTCAGAAGTAAATTGAATGGAGTCTTCAATGCTATTGAAAGTGTCAACAAAATCCTTAATTTTATCAGTGGGAATAATTGCAAAAATGTCTTAAACAAACCTTTTATAAAAAACCGCTTCAAAATTTAATTTTGGTAAAGCTTTTTTTTCCACAAATTCAAGTACCAAATTAGATATTATGTGTGACAAAGGCGACCCCATTGGGCAACTGGTTAATTGCTTATAAAAACGATTATTAAAGGAAAAAACTGTGTGATTAAACACCGTTCTAACTGCAATTAACATCTCATTTATTGGTATTTTAGTTACCTTTTTGTCTTTTATTAATTTCTGTTTTACACAAGTTAAAGCTTAATCTAACGGTATGTTGTCAAACATGAAAACCACATCCAATGAGAACATAAAATGATTGTTTGGAATTTTAACATTTTTCAATTGATCTTTGAATTGCCAAGAATTTCTAATAATAGAATTTGTTTTTGATGAGGTTAGTTTAAAACTTTAGATAAGTAAGAAGCTGAATTATACGTTGGTGATCCAATGGAAGATACAATCAGTCTCCATTTTAAATCTGGTTTGTGAATTTTTGAAAGCTCGTAAGCTTTAGATATTATTGAACCACGTGTTTTTAAACGATATGACATTTGGTCAGTGATGTAGGAATTATTTTTCTATCTCTTAACTATGTCATTAACTTTAGTTTCAACGGAGGGAACCAAAGTTGTATTAACTTTTTTGTAAAGAGATGTGTTTTTTAATGAGAAGTCAATGCTAGTATTATAATTAGTTCTATTAGCAGCTATAGTTACATTACCTTTGTCCGCTTTAAAAAAAATTATATCTTTATTTTTATTTTAGAAATCAGACATTTTATCCGAGAAATTATTATTAGTAAATTTATTATTATCTTTGTGATTTATTATTAATTTAGTCACATTTTGACGTATGTTTTGTTTATTTTGAGTATTAAAAGACTAAATTCAATTTTCTAAAGAAGCTATAATGTTATTAGTAGAAATTTATTCCGAACTGTATGCTATACCAAATTTATTACCTAAAGCAATACTTTCAGCAATCTCATTCGGAATTTCTTTATTCTAAATATTTTAGAACCATTTATTTATTCTGACATTTCTGATTCTCTCAGACTTTAAACTGATTTTTTTCTTTTTGAAATTTAAACTTTCTTATGCAAGATGCTCTCTTTTCATATTTTAATTTATTTAAATTTAAATCCTGAGACTCAAAAAATTTGTATAATGAGTCCTCATTGATAGTTCTATACAAGCGATGTTTTAAGAATAAACTGTGATTGACTAAGTAAGAGATTTGACCTATTGTATTTTTAATTTTGCAGTGTAAAATATGCTTTTGAAACAATTTTTCAGCATTTTCTATTTGAGCATAAACTTTGTGATGACAATTGTGTCACTTGGTTTAACGGTACTTGATTTAATGCTGGTTTCCATGTTTGACAACATACGGTTAGATTTAGCTTCAACTTGTGTAAAACAGAAACTAATAAAAGACAAAAATTTAACTAAAATACCAATAAATGAGATGTTAATTGCAGTTAGAACGGTGTTTAATAACACAGTTTTTTCCTTTAATGATCATTTTTATAAGCAATTAACCGGTTGCCAAATGGGGTTGCATTTGTCAACCATAATATCTAATTTGGTACTTGAATTTGTAGAAGAAAAAGCTTTATCAAAATCAAATTTCAAACAGGTTTTTTATAAAACGTTTGTTGATGACATTTTTGCAATTATTCCCACTGATAAAATTAAGAATTTTGTTGACACTTTTAATAGCATTTAAGACTCTATTCAATTTACTTCTGAAAATGAGAATAATAATACTCTAAATTTCTTAGGTTTATCAATAATCAGAAATGACAATAAAGGTTTAATTACGAATTTGTTTAACAAACCCACATCATCTGGTCAGTACCTTAATTTCGATTTTTATCATCCCTTTTTATAAAAAATTGGTTCAATTAAAAACTTTGATGATAGATGTATTAAATTGGATGATCTTAACTTTCGGAGTGATGATCTAAACTATATCGAAGAAACATTGCAATTCAATGATTATCCTCTACCACTCATTGAGAGTGTTATAAAAGAAAGAATTAATGAAATACATAATTGCTCTTATAGTAAAAAAAAATGGTTAGATAATCGCAATGCAAATGACAAAGTCTTAACTCTTCCTTTGTTCATGTATTATCTGAAAGAATTAGAGGTTCTTTAAAAAAATTTAATATTAATATTTATTTTTAAAATAGCCACAAATTAGAAAATTGTTTTATCAATAAGAAAGACAAGAATGCTAAAGAAAATTTATTTAACGTAATTTACATGATCAGTTGCAATTGTTGTAACAAAGTTTATATTGGAGAAACTTGTAGGAGATTAAAGACACGAATAGCGGAACATAAGAGAGATTGTGAAACTGGTAATAATAAAACTGGACTTTCGCAACACGCTTGGAATAATAACCATTTTTTCAATTTCAATTATAATAACATTAAAATACTGGCGAGAGAAAAGATCTCTTATAAACGTAAATTTCTTGAATCAATTTTTATAAAAAAACATTTGGACATTTGTGTTAACTTACAATCTGAAAGATGGCATATTAACAATTATTACCATTGCATTTTAAATTAATAACTTACTACTATCTATTTTGAATCTTCAAACTTTCTGGCGCGCTCATTAGAGGTACCACACTTTTATATGTCCACCTTTCTCATTAAAGGTGGTGCTTCTATTTACTTCGTTATATACTCTATGACTTAATCACTGTTTTCTGTTATTATATTCAATCATCCTTTGTGAAATGTAGCTGTTTTCTTAATTTAACTTCGTTTTGTACGGATGGGGTATATATAAAATAAAAATTATATGTAAAATTTTTAATCTCTGACATCAACAAAAAAAAGTTTTTAATCTCTGACATCATTTTTGACGTTTTGTTAAACCATTGACATTTTATACCTTATCGTGATTTATGTTTATAAAAAATGAATATTATCTACTTTTTACTGAAAGGTATTCATAACATTGATATTTTATTGTATACTGGCGATTAAATAAATTTTGGTTTTTTATTTTGTAACGTTACAAGAAGAATCTATTTTATATTTACAGCCTTGAGAAAAACACAAAGCGGTGTCGAAACGTCGGCCTTCTGTTTTATAATCACTTTTATTTAATGTAATTAATAAAAGTGCAAATTTTATATAATGAACGTATGACCGAAATCTTTATTCATTTACTCGATTTTTGAGAAATTTCTACAAACAATGTTCACTTAACTTACTCTGTTTTTCGATCAACACGTGCAACATATGATGTAAAAAAGATAATATCGGCCGCGATTAGTTTTTTCAAAGCCTTCGACACCACCTAGTCACGCTAAATACACCACATACGTATATAGTGGCAATAAACCTAGCCGAACCAAATGAAAAAATCGTTTTCCTTAAGATGCAATGTGGGGTTAAGCCCTTTTGTTCGCTCGGTACACCTTGGGTTAAGACTTTTACTGACTTTATTGAATTCTTAAAAATTAAAACAAAAATTTAAATTTTTTTTAGTTTACACCCTCGAAACGGCGTTTGGTTGAGGAGTCCAAAAATGAGTAAAAGTTAATTTCGAAAAATTTGTGGAATAGGCCCCTTTGTTCTCCGACCCTCAAAGTGTTAAGAGAAAATGGATAGTTAGCAGGTAGAGAAGTAGAATGGGGAGCGTACGATTTGTAGGTAAAGGCCATGTCGGGTGACTATGGCGTCCTACTAAATAATTTGTGCAATTACAGCCCAGATAAATAAATCAGGTACATCGCTGGGATTGCTAAGCAGAAGGTTGAACACAATGAAATCACCAAATTTTTAACACGCTTTTATTAGCTTCACTTGTATGTTTGTGGGTTTGTGGGTTTGTATGTAATTCTCCTCTGCGCGCCTGCTGCCTCCTTCCTCGGCCCTGGTAGCTGATTTTCAGGCTCCCCCACATACTCTAATTGTTTAACTAAAAACTTACATACCGTAGCTAATTATGTAAAAAAATAATACAAATAAATATAGTTTAAAAAAA
>JAUELO010000227.1:1948635-1961983 GCA_032357855.1 Amphibolips quercusostensackenii | reverse complement strand
CTCTACCACTCAACGTATTAGTGCTACAAAACCTGATATTGTCCTCCAAAATCTAAAGACGAAGATCATTTACGTGATAGAATTCTCTGCGCCAGCCGATAGTAATATCACGACAAAGGAGAAAGAAAAACGGGCTCAATATCATGCACTTCTTTTTGAGCTTAGTAGACTGTACCAAGAGAATCTAGTAGTTCTCATAGTCGGCTGCGTTGGTGGTATGATGGCTTCATTTCTTAGACAACTTAACAAGATCCTGGCTTGCCAGCGTCAGGCTCAATCCATCGCGAACCGGATGCAAAAGGCTGTTCTTCTCGGATCACTTCATCTGGTCTGTCAACACTGTTTCTTATCATGTTCCTTATCATGTCCATTTCATGTTTTAACGTTTTGGGATGCTTGCAGTGGGCAGTTTTTGTCTCCATTGCATTCCTAATTCCTCCATGGTTTTTGCCCACATATTCAAGGCCTCCTCTGATAAAAAATTCAAGGCCCGTTAACCGATTTTCGCTCTACAGGTGATGTTGCAAAGCACAACGTCTTACTTGCTGTTAAAATATTATCGCAAGCGTATAACTTGTGACTCAAACAGTTTCTTGACATCTGCAACGCCACTCTCCTCTTCTTTTCATGCCAGAACTTCCGTTTTAATCGCAGAATGGCTAGTGCTTTCAATGCTTTGTCATTGCAACGAGGATGGTATTGTTTAACCTCTCAAGGTCGGTGTTTGACCAATTTATGAGCCCAAAGGATTACGTGAGTACGGAAATGGCATACGTGTTGATTGCCTTGATCTTGTTTGCTGCGTTGAGAAAACTCTCTAGAACCGATCTGAGGCTTGTAATGAAGGCATTCATTATGCTTTTTTCAACTATCGTATTCAGAATACCCTTAAACTCCAGGATACCCAGTCATTTATACGACTCACCCTCAGCCGTTACCTCAATGTTATTCTCGTTGTCCAGCTCCAGTCCGAACTCCATGCGGATAAATTTGGAAAACTGCTTTGTGACATGAATCACTTTTTGCAGTTTTGGTTTGAACTAGCGTATAGCTTTAGGTCATCCGTGTATAGAAGGTGGATCAGTTAATGATCATCCTCGGTATCGTGTACGCTGACCGAATGAGACATCTGTTTAGTGTGTTGTTTAATGTACTCAACGCTAAACAGAACCATAATGCACTGAAGGTGTTTTTTTAAAAGATACCCGTCTCGTTTCCGAAAGAATCATCGTACGGCCTAAGAATTTGATGATATGTAGGCAGATCTTGTAAACTTTTTGAACATCAAGCAAATAATCATGTGGTACCGAAGAGAACGCTTGCTTGTAGTCATTGTATGCTATGTTCAAGTTTCTATGATTTTTGCGTTCTTAGGTCGTGGTAAAAACGTCTACGGTGACTAGATCTGTACTACCCGGCAAGCTTTTACAACATCCTTTTTGTTCTTCTGTAAGAATGACATTCTCGTCGTAAAGAGAATATACTTTATCTGCAGTTACAGCTGTAAGGTACTTATATATTTTGGGAGACAGGCTATCGGTCGAAGTTTAAATGGATTTTTAGCGTCTGGTTTTTCAGGCAACATATAAGTAATCCCTCTAAACATGTATTTTGGCCTTAGATTTGGTTTTTCAATTATCTTTTGAAAATACCTTGCCAACGCAGGGTGCATACTCGTAAGATTCTTGTACCAGAAATTTAGCATCATTGCAGGGTTATTAGTTGTCTCCTCCTTCCCATGTGTTACACACACATATATATATATATATTTATTTATAATTCAAAAAGCGGTTAAACAACCACCGCAGAGTCCCATTCTGTCCCAGCAACTGTCATCCAAAAATGACATCGGCTCCCAGTAGAACTGCGGTAAATCACACCTATAGCCACGTCTCACGACCGTGAAATAGGTGGCCACAGGGCCCGACGAAATCACAACGATAGGCCGGCGAAAACCTCGTGTGTCTTGGGAACACGAAGCGATCCAAGGATGACATCTTTATGTATCTATCTCATAAGTGCCGTGAAATATTTTTGGTACGCGGGTATGGTTTTGAGGTTACGAACCAGTGACGCAAGGAAAATTACTTTAACCGGATATTTTGGGAACAGCCGTTGCAGCTCTCTCTTAAGGTCTTGATATTTCTCCTCTTTTTCCTTCTCCTTGGCAGTGATGTTATAGTCGGCCGGAGCCGAAAATTCGGTCAGGAATATAGTTCTTTTCTCGAAGTCTTAGAGAACGATATCAGGCCTCGAGTGTGCAATGGAGACTGCTGTCCGAAAATCGTAGTTCCAGAAGATTTGGCACTTCTCATTTTGGACAATCCCTCGGAGCGTTCGACAGTGAAAGGACTATGCTTGAAACTTTTTGACGTAAAATGCGGTCACGGTATACAAAAGTGGAGATGACACCGTCCTGTCATGCGAAAATGAACCCGCTGTACCTAAATTAAGTCCTGATGACCTAAGGAAAGCAAAAGTTTACCTTTTCGGCGAAGACTGATTTTTTACATGTCTGTGAAAGTTCCTGTGCATTTTCTTGTGGATTAGCTGTTGGCGGAATTTTTCAACCGCTGCTTTCTTTACTGTTTCGGTAGACCTTATGCCTGTTAATATTAAAATGCATATGAGCCTTAGCTTTTAAGGAGTCTCTTCGTAACGATTTTTCTTTTACTACTCCATATTACAGAATCTGTTGTTTCTCAATTGATTTTTAGAAATAAGGTAAATTAGAATAATTGAAAATAAGAATGAAAGAAAGAGATTAGGAAAAGAAGAATAACATAACAATCTCGTATGTAATGTGGCGCGTGGGCATTAATTGTAAGTTTTTTTCCTGTGAATATATCTCAAATTATATATGAAATTCTATGTGCTCAAATCAATTATATTAGATCCTTTTTCAAATTTATTGTTAAAGTTGATACCCATGTATGAATCAATAACAGCAATGCAAGTTTCAATCTTATTTTAAAACTCAACGACCAACAAACTTAAAATTCGCTTGCAACAGTATAAATTCCTAAGTCAATCAATATTTCATGTAGTCGACTTTACAAGCTCAATGACTGGCATAAATTTCCAGCTCGGCATTTCACTATTAAGAATCAAAGTTACTAAACACGCAAAATTTCTCTCTATCGGTCCCACAACTCACACTTAGCATACTAGAAATTGACAAGGTCTCAGGGCAGTTTTTTATTCTTCTTTGCCGTGACAAGAAGTTTAAAGGAAAAGCAAATTCGCTACTTTTGTTTTGTACGTCCGTGGTTCGGCCTCGTTAATTTTGAGTGTTTCTTCTCTTCGCATCAGCCGACGTTTATATTTTTAAACAGTGACCAGCTAGACTTACATAACTAGACGGTTGTAGAAATTAATAGAAAATCTTTGCCGACAAGTAACAGAGAATTTATTTTCTCAAAGGAATTACAAATTTAATTAGGAAAAGTTTACAAAGTAGCTTAGCTCTACTCGTCCTATTAAATTTCGAGTTCAAATCACGGAACACGGAAGTGGTTTCGGGAGTAGTAATAATACACGTTTGTTATTTAAAAATGTTAAGAACACAGAAACAGTTAAAAAGTGAAAATTTTAGTGTCTCTCGATCATTACAAAATTAAGACAGTAGAAGGAAACCGTTAAGGGGTGACAGTAAGACAAACGGAAAAGGGTGCGGCGAGCGGAACGCGCGAATCTGCGGATGGTAAAGGGCGAAAAGGGTGAAACTACTAGCCAAAGGTATGTTATTTGTTTTTTCTTTTCTTTTCCCTTAAATTCCTCTTACCATCAGAATTATTATGTGCCCGCTCTTTTCTACTAAAAAGAAAAGAGTTGGTAAATTTAAGTGACTAATCCGTTAATGTGAAAACCTATTTTTGCTTACTGTAAATTCAGTTTATTTTTATTTCAAGAAAATAAATCCGAAAATGGTATAAGGTTCTGCTCCTATTTAACTTTTTTTGATTTGTCAGTCCTATTTTCAAAATTGGTAATTTACGTATAAGCATGACAGCTTTAGTTCGAAGATAAAGAAGCATCGATCCCATAAAATTAAAACAATACTTTCGAGGTGTTTCTTTTCAAAATAAGCTCTGTAATTTTTGATTGAGAATTATTATGATTTCAATTGCACCAGAGCAAGTTGAGTCAATGATTTTGAAACTTTTTAAGCAAACAGCGTAGATTCTTCATTTATTAATAAGTTTAAGTGAAACTCGCAGCTAAGACCCCCATGACCATCGAACTGTTTGTCCCAATTTCTACTAAATAAAGAACATAATTACATGGGGCGAATTGGACAATTCTAACGTGGCCTTTCTGGTTAAACCGCCGCGTTCCTCACGTTCTTACATACTAAAGATTCGTTAAACCCGAGTGGTTTCTACAATGACATACGATCATTCCCACATTATCATTATCAAACTCGCATTATTCACGCGTGACACTGTGGTTGTATAATTTAAGACGTTAAGTATGTATACAATTATATTGGACGCATGAACATACCGCTCGCTTCTTGTGCTGGAACACAAAAAGTTACCTGGAAGAAAAAAACAGGTCAAAAAAAAGAACGCACTCATAAAAAAATTAAGTTAGTAATATGAGTTAGAAAGTAAGTCCTGACGGCCCGCCATAAAGGAAGAATTCAACAAATAAAGGTTAACAACAAAAAAAGTTAGCTATTGTATTAATAGTACCTAGAACTCTTAATAGTGGTAAAAGAAAAAATAAATAAATATAAATAATGTGTTAACACAACTATTGTGCTTTACTCGAGTTAAGTGGTAAAAGACATAGCTTGGTGATCGGAAGATCGTAGTCGGAATTCGAAGTTTTAACTTTTATGATACGAATCAAACCATCTTTACCGGGTTAAAACCTAATGACACGACCGAGAATTCAATTTTATTATACGAATCAAACCATCTTTACCGGGGTAACACTTAATGACATGATCGAGAAGCTAATTAGTAGGAGGGAGATTATTCTGTCGCAAAAGAACCATGTCTCCTACATTTATGTTAGACTTCGTTCAACCATGTATGTCTTTTCTGCAATAATTAAAGATAATTAGTCGACTATCTACGCCAAAATGTATGTGAAACGAGTTTTATTGCTTCCCAGCGTGACAGTTCATTTTTAGGCGTAAAATCCAGCTAAGGCTCCAGAACACTTTTAAGGGGAGTTCCTATTAAAAATTGTCCAGAAGTCAAATAAGAAAAATCCTCTGCGTCAGCTGAAGGAGAAACTATTAAACGCGAATTAAGTGAAGCTTCGACTCGCGTGAGTAGAGGTAAGAACTCCTTATAAGTGCTTCGACTCGCGTGAGTAGAGGTGAGAACTCCTTATAAGTAAATTTATGCAGACCTACGATGCCACGCAAATGATGCTTCACGCTCTTTACTCCAGCTTCTCACAAACTCCCGAAATGAGGTGCAGAGAATGGAATGAAATGCCGCGAGGTTCCTTCTATAACGAGCTGATTATGCAAGTCACTGTCTTGTTCAAGTACCTCAAGCGATTTCTTGAACTCATTATTCGCACCTTGAAAGTTTTTACCATTGTCGCTATACATGTAAGCAGGTCATCCTCTTCGAAAAACAAGGCGATGGAAAGCTGACAGAAAGAAAGTTGAAGAGCAATCTGTTACAAGTTCGATATAAACAGACCTACTACAGCAGCAAATAAATATAGAAATATAAGCCTTTTTACTTTTATCCCCACGACCAGAACTCAATCGAATATCAAAGGGCCTGCATAATCAACCCTCGTATGAGTAAAGAGATGACTAGGAGCAATTCTAAAATCTGGTAGATTTCCCATCAGTTGCTGCGAAACAGCTTGAAACGGTTTAGGATAAAAATAATTTATCATTTATGAAATTCACTTAAGAGCAGGGGATCAACAAAATAAATACGCTACTAGCAACACTTGCAAATTCGTGGGCGAAAAAGTTATATAGGTTACTGATATGGCTGTGTGAAACAGGTGCGGGTGCGTGAGCAACCACTTGAAAAGTGGGGAGGTATGAGTCCGCGGCAACGGGACCGCTATCATTACAAGAGAACGAGAAGAGAAACAGTTTACGCTGATCACCTGAAGAATCGTCGTGTTTGGCTTGAGGCTGTCGGGATTCGAGGAAACACGTTCTCTTCTGAGAACTAGCGTTCGCCAATTCTCCTCGAGGATTTAGAGAGCAATAGCAGCTAGGAACGCGCGATGGAAAGCTAAATTAACCTCTCTCTTTCGACAGGAAAGTGAATTTTATAATTTTTTTTTTTTTTTGTCTTTTGGGACGAGACCAACGTTTCTTCTTTAGCACCTTCCCTTTCTCGTGACTGTTTATAATTTTCTACTAGTGAGCTCAGATAAAAAAAAGAAACCTACTTTAACTCATGATTGCATAAAGAGTCGAGAAGGATTTTCTCTGAAAGCTCACGATTAGATAATTAATGTAAATTTAGTGAGCTGAGGTGTTAAACAAAAAATTAATCTCCATTTCGAGAGGTGTTTAAGGTACAACGAGCCGGTCTTGGATTTTTAACCCGTTTCCAAACGGGAAATCAGCCAACAAGGTAGCCTTAATCTTAAGGACTAATTATCCCGATTTAGAGGTTATTAGATTCTGAGAAAAAGTGCTTGATTCTAGGAATAAACAAACCTCGAACAAATCAATCACTTATCTTGCGGAATCTCGAAAAAGGTATTAAAGGGTTAGGTAAAATAATTATTTACAAAGTTTTAATTTAATTTTTTGTTAGGGAAATGAAATAGAATCTCGGATCCGCAAACATGGCACATAAAGTTTGCACGAGATTTAATTTCGTTACAAAATCCCATCTCGATAAAGAATCCTGGCTGCTGAACCTAGGGAAGGGAGAAAAGAGACGTTAAAAAGGGTACAAGAATCCGGGCCATGAAAATTAATAACTCGTAAAATAATGTATATTTAACCTAAAACAAAATTATAGGCCCAGGAAAATTACTCGAGAGGCTAAATGGACAATTCTGGTTTCGCTTCTGTGAAACACTTTTCGTAAGAACCGAAAATTGAGACTAAATTAATATTAAAAATATAAACTTCTCATTTAAGAGCCATCATTGACCTTGAATCAAGGGACAGCTATATTTCTAAAGAATTTTTGGCAAAAAATTATTTTTAAATTCACGGGCTAAGATTAGAGAAAAGCGAAGTCAATTTCAATGTTAATTGGGAGCCGCAAGTCAGGGATACGGTTTTTTTTTAAATTGTTGTAAATAATAGGGTAATTCGTTTTACGTTTATCTTCCTTTCAGGATTGGTGCCGACGTGCATACTCGGAACCAACTTCCTGACAAGGAAAAATTAAATAGTCGACGATTCCAAATGAATTTTTGGAAGCGGATGACCCGATACAACTAATTCTAGAGGGAAAGAAAATATAAGGTATTGAAAAATAAAGCTGTTCCGAGAATTTCAAGTGTCTATAAAATAATAAATTGATCAACGTCAGTATCAATTTATTGAAAGCTTTAATAGATAAACAATCAAGAATAATGTTACAAGCTGCACGCTGACGAACGCAACTGAACGCAAATTGAATTGACCTGTTCATCGTGAAATCTTCAACTGTTCTAAGTTGACAAGAGCATGATAATATTCAAGCCACTGAAACGGAAGATCATCTGGTAATTTTTCATCCCAATCGAGCTTGCCGAGACATAATTCTTGCCTCAACAACTTTGCTACAACTATCACAGTAGCTAACCAACCGAGAGAATCATATAATTTAGGAATAACCGAGAGAACTATTCTTTTAGTAGGGAATTGAATAGGCGTAGAATTAGCCTTGATTTGGAAAGCATCAGACAACGGATCACAAAATAATCCATGAAAATGCTACGGTACGGCACATTTTGTACCGTAGATGACCTTGACCAATTGATAAGCTACAATTTTTTGATCAGGAGACTGCCGTAAGATTCGTTAATAGTCTCGATCTCTGACGTCAACAAGAACTTTTCGGAACGTGTTCTCCACATCTGCTGGATATGCGTAGCAATGCTCTCGCCACGGCATGACAATAGAAATTAGATCTGTTAAGATTTTTGGACTAATATGTAGTTGTGCATTTAACGGTGTATTGTTAGAAGTAGGGCTAGAAGCATTAAAAATAATACGCAAACGAGTCATAATACTGTTGGTCGCTCGAATAATGGTGTGGTGAGGAAAATACACCGTTTCTAGAACATCTTTAAGATTTTCCGCTTAAATAACTTTAATGTTACCTAATTGTTCATACTTGGACATAAAGTCAAAATAATGCTCCAACAGTTCAGTTTCCCCCGATGAGTGACGTAATGTTCTTATGAGCACGATTTTGGCTCCTTCAAAATAATTGCCGATATTAATCGGAGGCCCATTTTCAAATGGTAGGCGGACCATGCAAATTCCAGAATCTGAACGCTTATGGGTTGAAGTAAATTGCTGTTTAAAGGTATTTAAATTCGGAGTTCTTTCAACATCCAAAAACGAGCTAAATCCTCGTGAATTACCTCAGATGTCACTTCATGATAAACTGAGAAACAAGAAACTACAGGTGACAGTTGATTTGAAACTGGACTAGAAAAGATCCAGTTAAAAATGGTTGCTCACGCCGTCAGGTTCCTTAAATCTCCTGTTATAATCCTAGTAATAAACAGGATCCAAATTTGTCTGCAAATAAAATGAAATCAATATTCGAAGTGTTAAATTGGTCCGGATCAGCTAACATTCTTTCATTTGTATTTCTGATACCCCCCATCCCCCTCCGTTTGATCTTACAGGTGCATGGTAATATGTGAGTTTTAATAATACTAATGATTGCAAGTACAAAACTTTACAAAGCTTTTCTTTTGGAAAAAGTGGAAAATAAGCTAATTTTCTAGCTGATCTGATCTCTCACGCAATATTTCTACCGCTCTTTCTAATGCAAAACAACACTTAGATCCCTGATCTAACAGTACTCTAAATTTTTAGACTCGACCGTTATCAGTCTAAACGTATACCAGAGCCGTAGCTAAAAGAGTGTTATCTGCAAGATTTGAAAAAGTATTTGAAAAATGTACAGATAGGATTTCATGGTTTATAGAAATATGATTTGCTTGTAACGCTGCAATCTCACTCTCACCTAAACTACTAGAAGGTGAAACAATCTTATCTGATTTATAACAGCTGTATGCGCACCAGTCGACGCTATAGTTTTGACAGGACTCTGGACTAATTTCATTCTTCGTTTCATAATGTAGTAGCGTGTTGTGTTTTCGTTGTTATTTGGCACATTTTCGTTTGCTAATACAGGAATATGGCTTGTACTCTGGAATGCAACAATTATAACAAAATTGGTTCTGTTGTGCAATTTCTTGACGCTTACCAATCGACTGTGCCCTAAATTATGAACATCTAAATAAAGGTTGATTTTCTTTACACAACAGGCACTTAGAATTGGCAGAGGCAGCATGGCTCCGCACCAACGATGATTTGGTATTTTTATATTCTTTAGAAGATATATTTTTTAAATTCTGAATGGCTTCCAAAACACGAATACGTTTTTCTAAAAATATATCAACTTTCTTATACGTGGGATAGTCGGTAAGAGAACCCAATAGCATCTTCCATTCCTTTAAAGAAGGAACGTCAAGTTTTTTAACAACTGCGAAAACGAGTATGTCACTCCAGGAATCCGTCGTACGCTTTACATTCATGAGAGCTGCTAAAGACTCATTTCTTGTATTTATTGTTGACTAATAAAAGATTGTAAATGAGCAGAAATCAACGCTCTTTGGTTATCAAATCTATTCTCTTACGACTCTCAAGTAGTCAAAATATTTGCTTCAGTTATGGCAACATGCCGTAAGAAATGTTCAGCTTTTAAGTAGTGCAGTGTAGTCACATTATACAACGCTTCATTTTTAATAATAAGTGCTGCAAAGAAATCCCTTATAATTTTCTCAATCTTGATAATCCCCGTTGAATTCTGATAAAATAGTCTGAAGGAGTTTGGCAGGTAATGACTCATATCTAAAATTCTGTTTGATTTAAACTTCCATTTAAGTTAGGTTCCAGAGTTAGCAATTCAATCTGGTTTGTCAAGAAATCATGCGCACTAAGATAAGCATCTTCAATCAATAAGAATTTAAATTTGGTAAAATACTCAAGTTTCTCACGATACTCAAGCGCAGCGGCAGCTTTAATTTGCAGATTTTCACATGATTTCCAGCGTTAGTCGAGAAGATCCAAACGGGACCTGGTCGTCACCAGATTAAGGTTGGCTTTGGAAATTTTTCTAAAATTCATCTTAGTCCGACTGATAGACTGAGCAATCTCTGATAATTCAGAAAACAATGCATCCATTTTGACTTGAATGGCAATTGATGGTCTTCATAATGATCTCCCAACAGTGGACGTGTTAGATCATCTAATAACATCTATGACTATTTATCGCAATTTAAACAAAAAAGTAATTTGAGTATGCAAGTGTTCAATCGGCTAAACTATAAAAGAAATGGTAATAACAATAAGAAAACTTATCTCTGTAAACTTCGATGAAGCTGAAGTGTTTATTCCACAACAGAGAGAAGCGAGTAGTGAGTACTGTAGTCCACCTTCATTTGTGTATTAATACACCGTTAATAATCCAGCTACTCGGCCGTAGGTGAGGCAGCAGTGATGAATAGAGTGTGAGAAGCAGTTCACAGTAAGAGAGAGCACCTGATCCCTTGAGTGAGAATGTAGAGTACTAGCGTATCAATGTATCGTTTGACGCAGGCCCTTTCCTTCTCAAGTGATAAAGGGAGTATTTTTTGTCGGGATCCTAATCTTCGATTTTGATCTCTATGAAGTGTTGTAATTATCAAACACTAAACACTTGTTAATTTTTCAGGTAGCACAGGACACATCTTTTGTTTTGCCGATGAACAGTCACAACATTTATATCGAGGAAACGCGATTTATTGGATAATTATAGAGATGCCTTCATGGCCGCAATCACATTGAACTTTGCGAACTTTCTAGAACTTTTTGAAATGTTACAAAAATTTTACTGTTTCTTAGTCTTAAATCACACTCAATCCGGCTTTGAATGACCATATTTATATTTAAAATAAAATCCGTCATTTTTAATTGAGAATTGTTATGATTTCATTTGCACCATATCAGGTTAAGTCAGCGATTTCGAAACTTTTAAAACAAACATCATAAGAGTCTTTATTTATAATTAAGTACGAGTGAAACTTGCGGCTAAGATCTCATTGACCGTCAAACTGCTACTAAGCGCGAATTGGACAATTCTATCGTGGTCTTTCTGGTTAAACCGCCACCAACTCACATTATTCACGCGTGACACTGTGGTTGTATAATTCAAGACGTTGAGAATTTGTAAAATTATATTGAATCGCGCGCGATTGCTTGCGCTTCGCTACCAATTTTGAGTTTTTATTTCCATAATTTAAAATTTTTGTGCAGTGCAAAATGTTTCATAACGTATTTTGCAAAATAAATATGGAGGCTTTTCTCGTGTTAAATAACGAATTTAAAAGTTAATTTAACATATTAGAACTAAAATTTGGTGCTAAAAGCATGAGTTTTATGTCTGGTCAAAATTAAGTTAAAACTGTGTTAAATGTTTTGAAAATTATAAATATCAATTACACGCATCGAAATTAAAGCCTTATGCTGCAACATGAATTTTATTTTGATTGATGCAGAATGAGTTTCACCTCGGGCAATAGACTGAATTTAAATTAGCTTTTGTAGAAGGAATTATCTAGAAATAATTTTTTCTAAAACAGGCAATGTGTTCTCGATGGCATTAAGCCTAGTTTAGTTTAAAAAAATCTGAATTGAAGATTTTACCTATTGTCAAAAAAAGTGTTGCTGTAGAAACATTTGGATTCTTGAATGAAGTTTTTAGTATCTCTGAATTATATATATATGTTAAGTTTCGCAACACAATAGAAACTTAATAACAAATATTGAATTAAAAATTTGATGCTAGTTGCACGAATTTTTTAAAATTAATATTAGGTTTAAATTGCGTTAAGTTTAGCAAACTAGAAATATATTTTAAATACACCGAATTAAGACTTTGTTCCAGAAGCATGCGTTTCGTCTACGTCGACAATTTACATTTAAAAATTTAAAATTTTAAAATGCAGATTGAATTTGAGTTGGAGGTACATTATTCTGACTTTGAACTTTTTTTATTTTCTTAGTTTTGCCACTGATTTGATTGTAAATATTATTTCAGCAACAAAATTTTACTATAATTACTAAGGCCTTTAATGGCCTAGTAAAAATGTACCAAAAAAATTGAAAAAATTTTTAATTAAAATAAAAGGAGGATACCCAAGACTGGACCCACGCCCTCACTAATGAGACTAGTGCCAAATTTAAGTTCGTGCTTAGTAGATCAAATTTTATAATTGACACAACTTTGTAGAATTTAGCCTTCATTGCAACACACCTTATCTCTCAATTTTGAGCCCAAAGGTGTATCCTCGCTGATCGCGGAGGTAGTTTCGTTAGTAAGTTGTTACGACAACTCGGAAAGATTTTCAGCATAAAACAACTCACAATTTCCGGATACCGTCCTCAAGCAAAAGGGTCATTGGAGCGTAATCATACCGTTTTGACGGGCTATACAAAACACTACGCGGATGACTGCGACGATTAGGACCGGTTGCTTCCCATTTCAATTTTCGCGTATAACAGCTCCTTGCATGAGGCATCACATTTTACACTTCGCTTTACTAATCTATTACGCCTGCTGCGTCCTTGCAAACACACCTGTCAATTATTAGGTTTTCTCGGCATCCTGCTACACCTTTTTTCGAGCCACGTTGTTCGTACATCGCTCTCCACATAAGCTCAGTTCTTTGAACAATCCTGTTGTTAAGGACAGTTGTAAAGATCTTATACAGCGTGTTCAAACAAGTTTTTGGCCTGTAGTTTTTTTGGTTGTACAAGTCGACTTTTTTCGGTAGGAGTATAATGCGTCCTAACCCCAGCCACTTCGGAATGGGTGTCTTTGATTTTAAATATGAGGTGAATATGCGGGCCATATGTTGGCGTGTAAAAGTGAACTTCTTCTACTAGAAGTTCTTGATACCATCTGTTCCTGCGGCGGAAGGGTTCTTCACGCCCCTAAGTGCCTCTTTCATATCTTTGACAGTGATTAATGGGCATTCTCTCTCAGGTGTTATTAAGTTATCGCAAAACTCCTTGAAGTGTATGATATTATTTGTACCTTCTTTCAACTCCAGTATTTTCGGGATCTTATATACCTCTCTCCCAAAAGTCTCTACTTCGTTAGGCTTGTGTGGATTTTCG
>JAUELO010000227.1:1489012-1505643 GCA_032357855.1 Amphibolips quercusostensackenii | reverse complement strand
AATTGAATTTCTAATAACAACAAAAATATTTTTAACCGAACGGTTGCACTTACAACCAAATACATAGTTCAATTTCCAACCAAATAGTTCAATTTTAACATAATAGCTGAATTTTCAATCTACAAAGATAATTTTCAACCCAATGGTCGAATTTTTAATAAAAAAGGATTAAACTTTAACCAAAAAAACTAATTTCCAACAAAATAGTTAAATTTTCGACCAACAAAGAGATAAATGTTAAAACCAAAAAGAAAAATTTTTAACCGTAAACAAAGTACCGAAAAAAAGCGATTTTAAACAAAATAGTCAAATTTTTAACCAAAGTTGCTTTGGAACAAAGTATTTGTTCTACAACCAAACAAATGAATTTTTAACAAAGTAGCTCAACTTTGAATTCAGAAGTTGAATTCTCCAACCAAAATCACGAATTTTCAACAAATGAAGATTTATCAGTCGAGAAAGAAAAAAAGTTCATCCAAATGGTTGAACTTGCAAGCTAAAAGACGAGATTTCGGTAAAACAGTTGAAGTTTCAACCCAAAAACATGAAGTTTAAAAAAAATAATAATTCAAAATTTTGTTTAAAAAGTTAATTTTTTCCCAAGTTTTCCAAATTAAAAAAAAAATAGTTGAATTTTCAACCAACAAAGATTTCAGTTGAATTTCAAACACCAAAATATGAATTTTCAACAAAAAGTTAATTATCTACGACAATCAAATAATATAATATTTAACTCAAAATACAATCCTCAGGAGGCAAATAAATTACCAACAAAAATATTATAAGAGAGTGCTCGCAAAACTTCATTTTCAAAATTCCCTAATTTTTGGCTGACCTAATTCAAATACCAGAATCTTAATATTGTACCATTTTTATCCTAGAATCTTTTATAAACGGAATAAAACGATTTCAAACTTATTATTTTTAATACGCAGTTATTCAAAGTGCCTTTTATAGAAATTCTCTGACTTTGGTGAGATTGTTTTCAAAATCCCTGACTTTACCTGAACAATAAAATTCCTTGATTTCCCGGTTTTTCCTGACCTACGGCCACCCTCATAATTAAAGCAGGGTGTCCAGCGATTCTTAGGAAGAAAATTCAAGTTTTTTTCTAGGTTTTCTAGGTCAAGAAATCAAGTTTTTCCAGGTGTCCTTTTTTACATTAAATAATGAAATAAACTGTTCTTATAAACGTAAAAGATGAGCCATTTCATTTTTTATTGGACAACAATTTCTGAAGAAAGCCGAATCATGAATAAACATATTCTGCATTTCTAGCGAAAATAAGTCGTCTTTGTGAAAGCTTTGGGAATATTTTAAAATTTTTGTAAAGTCTTTGAAGTCACTGAAATCTTTGTAAAATCTGCGAAATCTTTGTGAATTCGTTAGAATTTTTTGAAGTATTACAAGCCTTAGAAAAAGCTTAAAATTTATGTGAAATTTCTGTGAAATCTTTGTTAAATCTTTTGAAATCTTCTAAAAAGCCTTTGTTTGCGAAATATTTTGTGTTCGTTTTAAATCATTGAAATCTTTTGATATCTTTTTAAATATGCTGAAACTTTTTAAAATCGTTCAAAATCTTTGAAATTTTGTGAAATCTTTGAAATTTTGTGAAATCTTTGAAATTTTTGGTACTATACTCTTTTTAGAATCTTTTGAAATCATCATGAATTCTCCGAAACATTTGTGAAATCTTTCTGAAATATTTTATATTCGTTTGAAGTCGCTGAAATATTTGTAATATTTGTGAACTCTTTCTGACATTTTTTGTAATCGTTTAAAATTTTTGTTAAATCTTTTGAAGTCTTTGAAAATCCTTAAAATATTTGTGAAATCTCTCTTCAATCTTTGTTTGAGAAATATTTTTTATTCGTTTGAAATCATTGAAATATTCTCAAATATGTTGAAACCTTTTAAAATCGTCCAAAATTTTGCAATTTTGTGAAATCTTTGAAACTTGTTGTACTGTACGCTTTTTGAAACCTGTTGAAATTCTTATGAATTCTTTGAAATATTTGTGAAATCTTTCTGAAATTTGTTTTAGTCGTTTAAAACCACTGGAATATTTGAAATCTTTGTCAAATCTTTTGAAATATTTTCAAACCTTTTTTGATCGTTAAAATATTTGAAATATTTTGAAATCTTTAAAATCTGTTGTACTGCACCCTCGTTGAAATCTTGTAAGTCCTAGAAAGATTTGAAATCTATAGAAACTTTTTGAAATTTTTTGAAATATTTAAAAATATTTATGATATATTTGAAATATTTTTGAAATCTTTCTTTATTCTTTGTTCGTAAAATCTTTCTTTATTCTTTGTTCGTGAAATCTTTTTTGTTCGTTTGAAATCATTTAAATCTTTTCAAATCTTTACGGATTTGTTGAAACCTTTTGAAACCAGTAAAAATCTTTTAAATCTTTTTTTTTTTTAATCTTTTAATCCCTATGAGTTCTTTGAAATATTTGTCAAACCTTTTGTAATCCTTTAAAATCACTGGAATATTAAAAATCTTTATTAAATCAAGAAATCTTCTCAAAAATTTTTTAATCGTTTAAAATCTTTGCAATGTTTTGAAACCTGGTGTACTGTACCCTTTTTGAAATCTTTAAAATTTTTGAAACCTTTTGAAATCCTTATAAATTCTTCAAAATATTTGTGAAATCTTTCCTAAATCTTTTGCATTCACTTGAAATCACTGGAATATTTGAAATATTTGGTAAATCATTTGAAATATTTGGTAAATCATTTGAAATATTTTCAACAATTTTTTAATCATTCAAAATCTTTGAAATGTTTTGAAATCTTTAAAATCTGGTGTACTGTGCCCTTTTCGAAATCTTCGAAATTTTTTGAAATCATTATGGAGTCTTTGAAATATTTGTGAAGTCTTTCTGAAATCTTCTACATTCGTTTGAAATCATTTAAATCTTTTAAGATTTTCTCAAATGTGTTAAAACATTTTAAAATCATTAAAAATCTTTCGAATGTTTTGAAATCTTTAAAACTGGTGCACTGTACCCTTCTTGAAATCTTTGAAATCTGGTGTACTGTGCCCTTTTCGATATCTTTAAAATTCTTGTATTCTTTTCGAATCCTTATAAAGTCTTTGAAATATTTGTGAAGTCTTTCTGAAATATTTTATATTCGTTTGAAATCACTGGAATATTAAAAATCTTTGTGATATCTCATAAAATCTTCTAAAAAATTTGAAATCGTTTGAAATCTTTCGAAATATTTGTGAAATCTTTCTCGAATGTCTGTTTGTAAAATCTTTTGAATTCGCTAACATAATTCAATCATTAGAAATGTTTCTGAAATCTTTTGCAATCTTCTGAAATATTTTGAAACCTCTTGAAATCCTTTCAAATCTTTGAAATTTTTTGAAATCTTTGAAACCTGGTGTGCTGTACCCTTTTTCAAATCTTTGAAATCCTTTAAATCTTGTATATTTCTAAAATTGTTGTGAAATCTTTATTTAAATCTAGTGTGCACGCCTTTTTTTAAATCGTTCGCATCCGTTAAACCGTATAGCCATGGCTTATTCTAATTCTGGAACTAAATTAACATGGAAAATTTCAACTAATTATTTTCAATAATTTGTAAGTTGAATATTACAAAAAATGTATACTTCTTTTGAATCTACAAAATAATTGGTGCAGTCTACAAAAAGTTCCTTGAAATCTCTTTATTTATTCTGTGATAAACAAAAGATGATTTATATTTTGATAAATAAAAAACTTTTCAGTAGCAAGATTTTTTCTAAACGTGATTTTTGTTTCATAATAGACTAAAAGATTTAAATGAATCTTCGCATTTCAATAAAATTACTGTTTTAAAAGCAAAAGAATAAATAAAATTCAAGATTCTCGTAAAAAATTCAAGGAGATTTCCAGCTTTTCAAGGACTAAAACAATTCAAGGAGAATTCCAGATTTTCAAGGTTTTCAAGGTCGCTGGACACCCTGTGAAACATAATGAATTTTTAATTTACCAGTTTGCATGAAGGAGCTCGCAGGTGAATGTCCAACTTGAACGTTGCTACAAGGTCCAGGAGAAGAGGTTGGCATGAGACCGGCAGGACTCGGTACGTGCATTTGATTCAGGGGACTGTTGGCTACTAATCCGGATCCAGGAGATGGGTGTGGTAACATATTTGGGGTATTGGGAGGCAAGGATGGCGGTGAGGCTAAGTTGAAGGAAGTTGCTGGACTGCTGCCGAAACTCTGATGCTGACTTGCCTGCAAACGCATTTTATTTATAATGATATTTATCAGAGGCGGCGGATCCCTAGGGGGCAATGCCCCTACCAGAAATCGACAAGGGAGGGGCAAAGTTTGCCCCCCTCTGAAATCGAATGATTAAATTCATCGGATCGTTTGAATTTTCTCAAAAATCTGCCTGAAATCTTTGTAAAATAATGGAAGTATTTGTGAAATCTTTTAGCCTATCCGAAATCTTTGCAATCTTTCTGAAATATTTGGAAATATTTGAAATATTTGGTAATATTTGTGAAATCATTGAAATCTTTAAGAAATCATTGCAATCTTTGTACAATCTTTGAAATCTATCTAAACTCTGAAATATTTATGAAATCTTTGGGAAATCATTGAAATATTTGCGTAAAATTTTCATGAAATCTTTGCGAAATATTTGATAATATTTGGGAAATTACTGCAACCTTTGTGAAATCCTTGGTAAATCATTGAAATCTTTGTGCATTCTTTGAAATCTATTTGAGATTTTTGTGAAATAATTGACATCTTTGTAAAATCTTTTAAATCTATCCGAAATCTTTGCAAAATATTTGAAATCTTTGAAATACTTAGAAAATCATTCCAATATTTGTGAAATCTTTCTGATACGTTTGGAAATCTTTTCAAAATATTTAAAATATTTTTGAAATATTTGGTAATATTTATGTGGAATTATTGAAATCATTAAAGTCTTTGTGAAATCTTCTACACCTATCCGAAATCTTTGCGAAATATTTAAAATCTTTATGAAATCTTTGAGAAATCATCGAATCTTTGTGCAATCTTTGAAATCTATATGAAATATTTGCGAAATATTTGGAATCTTCCTGAAGTCTTTGGAAATATTTGATAATCTTTCAAAAATATTTGAAATATTTAATAAATATCTAATAATATTTGTGAAATTATTTAAATCTTTGTGAAATCTTTGGGAAATCTTTAAGAAATCATTGGCAAATCATTGAAATCTATCTAAAATTTAAATAAAATATTTTTAACCTATCCGAAATATTTGCAACAACTTGTAAATCTTTGAGAAATCTTTGGGAAATATTGAAATCTTTGTGAAATCTTTCTGATATCTTTGGAAATCTTTGCAAAATTTTTGGTAATATTTGTGAAACTATTGAAATTATTGAAATCATTGAAGTCTTTGTGAAGTCTTTTAAATCTATCCGAAATCTTTGCGAAATCTTTAAAATCTTTTTGAAACCTTTGAGAAATCATTAAGATCTTTGTGCAGACTTTGAAATCTATAGAAAATATTTGCGAAATATTTTAAATCTTTATGAAATCTTCAAAATATTTTGAAAATCATTAAAATCTTTGTGAAATCTTTCTGAAATCTTTGGAAATCTTTAAAAAAATATTTGAAATATGTTATAAATATCTGATAATATTTGTGAAATTATTAAAAATTTTGTGAAACCTATGGGAAATCATTGGAAAATCATTTAAGTCTATCTGAAATTTTAATAAAATATTTTTAATCTATCCGAAACCTTTGCGAAAACTTGGAAATCTTTGAGAAATCTTTGAAATCTTTGCAAAATATTTGAAATATTCTAAAAATATTTGGTAATATTTGTGAAATTATTGAAATGTTTGGGAAATAATTGAGGTCTTTGTGAAATCTTTTTAATCTATCCGAAATCTTTCAAAATCTTTAAAATCTTGATCAAATCACTTGGAAAACATTGAAATTTCCGTGAAATCTTTGAAATCTATCTGAAATTTTTGCGAAATATTTTAAATCTTTGCAAAATATTTGAAATATTCTAAAAATATTTGGTAATATTTGTGAAATTATTTAAATGTTTGGGAAATAGTTGAGGTCTTTGTGAAATCTTTTTAATTTATCCGAAATCTTTGGAAATCTTTGAAATCTTGATTAAATCACTTGGAAAACATTGAAATTTCCGTCAAATCTTTGAAATCTATCTGAAATCTTTGCGAAATATTTGAAATCTTTGTAAAATCTTTGAAATCTTTAGGAAAACATTATAATCTTTCTGAAATATTTGGAAACATTTTCGAAATATTTGGTAATATTTGTGAAACTATTGAACTCTGTGAAATCTTTGGGAAAGCATTAAAATTTCCGTTCAATCTTTGAACTGTATCTTAAATCTTTGCGACGTATTTAAAATATTTGTAAAAACTTTTAAATCGTTAGAAAAACATTGTAATCTTTCTGAAATATTTGGAAATATTTGCGAAATATTTGAAATATTTGATAACATTTGCGAAATTATTGAAATCATTGGGAAATCATTGCAATCTTTGTGCACTTTTTGAAATCTATCTAAAATTTTTGTGATATATTTGAAATCTTTGCAAAAGCTTAGGGAAATCATTGAAATCTTCGTGAAATCATTCTAAAATTTTTGCGAAACATCTGGAATATTTTTAAAATATTTGATGATATTTGTGAAACTATAGAAATCTTTGTGAAATCTTTGGAAAAATAATTGAAGTCGTTGTAAAATCTTTTAAATCTATTCGAAATCTTTGCGAAAATTTTGAAAATTTTAAGAAATCGTTCAAATCTTTTTGAAATATTTAAAATATTTTTTAATATTTAAAATATTTTCAAATATTTAAAATATTTTAAAATATTTAAAATATTTTAAAATATTCAAAACATTTTAAAATATTTAAAATATTTTAAAATATTGAAAATATTCTAAAATATTTAAAATATTTTTAAAATATTTGGTAATATTTAAAAAAATTTTGTGAAATCTTTGAAAAATCATTGTAATCTTTTTTAATCTCATAAATCTATCCCAAATCTGTGATAAATATTAGAAATCTTTCCAAAATATTCCAAATCCTTGTGAAATCTTGGGAAAATTATTGAAATCTTTGTGTTATCTTTGAAATCAATCGGCAATCTTTGCGAAACTTGCAAAAAATTTTCAAAATCTTTGGGAAATTATTAAAATGTTTGTGCAATCTTTGAAATCTACCTGAAATCTTTACGAACTTTTTTAAACCTTTGTAAAGTCATTGAAATCTTTGTGAAATATTTGTAAAATCTCTGTGGAATCTTTCTGAAATCTTTTGAAAGCTTTGCAAAATATTTGAAATATTTTTGGAATCTTTGCGAAATATTTTAAATCTTTGTGAAATCTATGGAAAATCGTTGAAATGTTTGTGAAATCTTTGTCAATATGAATTTTATACCTGTATTTATTATTATTAATTATTTACTATTCATTGTTTATTTATTATTTGTGATTTATGTAAAAATTCTACATAGTATAATATCATTATACTATGTACAAATTGTGCCATTTAATATTATAAGTGCCCCCACCTAGAAAAAAAGGCTCCGCCACTTCTGTTTATATGAATATAAAAATAAAAAGGCAATGCATGATTTATTATTGAATAAAGTTAGCATACAGCCTATCTATTGACTTACACAAAATTGGGTCCATTTGGAAAGGCTGATGTACAACTTGAACTTGAGGATTGTCTGCATAACTCGGGGACTGAACTGAAGCTGTTGAGAATAAACATGATTTTTATATAAACAAAAAATAAATAAAATTTTGCCTAAGCCTGTCATGTTATGTTTCGTGATCATATTTCGTTATCTCACCTGTATAATTTAAATTCCACCTATTGAGAGCAAATTGATGACCTGTGGTGATGGTCACGATGCACGGATTAGGTACTTGAGGAAGCGTATTTGCTGAAATGTGGCAAATTGGTGAATTTGAAGGGAACTTCGCAGTCATACAAACGTCGTCTGGAATACTGTTGAACATCATAGGAGTCTGTAAAAAATATAGGGAAATTTTTTATCGTTTCTGATCAAACGCTAGTATCATGCCATGTCGAACTATGGGAAGAAATAGTTAAGTTCCAAAAAGTCTAGAGCATTCAATTGTGGTCTGATATTTAATTTTAAAAAAAAATTAAAGTGTATTTAATTCTGAAGAACCTTCAGCTCAGAACTCTTCTCCATTTGTTTATTCACAACATTTTTATGCATATGTAATATAAAAATGTGACTTTTTTACCAAATAATTCTTTACGCTTTAATTACTGTTTAGTTAAACTTTATGTTATATTGAATCAATCCATCTATCCATTTAATTGTTATAAATAAATTTGATAACAAAATTGGTAAATAGTATTATTATCGGTAAATAAAATTTCTTTTTGATAAAACTGTTTCGTATTATTGTAGGAATCACATTTAAGCACAAAAATGAGTAAAAGTATAAAAACAAACATTGTTATAAACCGTCTTTGTGACAATATATTTAAATTTGAGGATTTGCAGATTTAGATTCAACTTCATAATTTGAATCACTGCAAATATTCATAAAAATAATATATTCATGATCCTATTTGTTAACCATAAAAAATAAAAAAATTTATAAATAAATTAGGTAAACAAATTTAAAATGTTAGCCCTTTCGCGTAGATAAAAACGCTTTTGCACTGGAATTATTTCAAATTATTATACGAATGACTGCTGGTTAAAAAAATATTTTTAAAATTACGAGAATGATTGTTATAAATAATTATTGTGACGGATTATTAAAATTTGAGGTTTTTCCAGATTTTAATTTCCTTCACTCAAAAAAATTGCTACAGATGTTCCTAAAAATAATATATCTTTGATAATATCTGATAAAATTTAACAATTAATAAACAATTAGGACAAGCAAACTAAAATTTTTAGAAGTTTTGCAAATAAGAAAATAGTTTTTTTCCATTATAATAGCTTGAGACTAAATTGAGAATCTATGTTAGTTATATATCTTTTCATTAGCATTTAATACTAAGAACTGTACATAAAAGAAAATTACCATAATTTTGGAACTTATAGAAAATTTGGTTGGATATCTCGAAATTAGAAATGTTTAAATTTCAAAACATTTGTATTTTCGCGCCACCCTAGTACATGATATTAATTTTGATCGGTTTTAAGGTTATACCATTTTTTTTCAAATTTAAAATGTGGTTTCGTTAAAAGTACTTTTTTCATCCTAATTTAATCAGCTTTAATTTTTTAAAAAGAGAACGTCCAAATCGGATAAAATTGTGACCTACATACTAATGTGTCCAAAAAATCTAGTTTTTCCCACTGTGTGGCGTCAAAAAAGTAATTATTTGACTCGAATGCATAATTTTAAACAATTTCCAAGGCATTAGTCTATAGCAAACATTTATGAAAAAGGATCCTAAACATGATTCGAATTTCGAAGTGTGTCATATTCAAGTCTTAAATTTTAATGAGACTGAAGGTAGTTCTCAAAAGAATTTTCTACACTTTTTTGTAACGATCGCCTTTTCAAGCCCGTTCAAAGTGAGTATTGCTAAATTCAGCTGTGCGTGCGAAAAATAGAGTGAATGTTTTTTTTATATTTAATGAATTTATATTAATTAAGGTGATTATAAAATTAAAAATAAGTTAGCTTTGTGCGGCAAATCACAAGCGTGGTTGGCCTTAAATGACATCTTGTTCGCTGTATTCATTGTTCAGCACTTACAGTATTTTTCACGCGCACAGTATTTGCAGCGAACTTGGAGCTCGTTAAGGGCCCATTTGGACTTACTGCATGCATCGCGGAGTTCCTAGGTGGATGGGGCTCTAGAAGAAGCTGTGAAGGCGTCTGGCCGAAATTTCGTATTTGATTTTCTATAGCTTCTTTCATTACGGGATCCGTAATGGTTTCCAGATCAACGCTTCCTTCGTAAGTGAGATAGTAGAAAACGTTCGTTGCGCGCACTGCTTCTGGCCCTGAAAAATAATTTTTTTACATCTATGTTCTTTCAAAAATTGAAAATAATAGATTACACTTAATATTTCCTTAGAATTCTATAAAACCTTACAAATCCCTGAATTCTTAGAACTCTCTGAATTCTAATAACTCGCTCAATTCTAAGAATTCCCTGAATTTGCAGAATTCTTCGAATTCTTTAAATTCATAGAATGCCATGGATTCTCTGATTTCCTTAAATTCTCTGACTTCCATCAATTATCTGAATTCATTAAATTCTCTAAATTCCCCGAATTCTTTAAATTTAAAGAATTTACTGAGTTCTAGGAATTTCCAAAATTCTCTGAATTCTTAGAATTCCCTTAAGTTTTAGTATTCTTTGATTTTAAAGAATTCCCTGAGTTCTCTGAATTCTCTAAGTTCACTGAAATCATAGAATTCCCTGAATTCTTATAATTCTTTGAGTTCTCTGATATTCTCTGACTTCCTTGAATTCTCTGGAATCCTTAAATTCCTTGAATTTAAAGAATTATCTAAGTTCTAAGAATTCCCTAAATTCTCAGAAGTCTCTGAAATACCCTAAAGTTCAGGCGTTCTCTAAACTCCAGTAAGAATTTACAGAATTTCCTGAATTTACAGAATTGCCGAAATTCGTAGATCCCTGTTTTCGTAGAGTTCCTTGAATTCGTAGAGTTTTCTGAATTCGTAGAGTTCACCGAATCCGTAAAGTTCTCTCAATTTTTAGAGTTCCCTGAATTATGAATTTTTAGGACTTCCTGAATTCTTCAAATTGTATGAATTCTCCGATCTCCCTAAATTTACAGAATTTACAGAATTCTCAGAATGCACTGAATCACCTGAATTTACGGAATTTCCTAAATTCACAAAATTTCATGAATTCAAAGATTCACTGAATTCACAGACTACCTAAATTCGCAGAATTTCCGGAATTCGTAGAGTTCCTTGAATTCGTAGAGTTCTCTCAATTCGTAGAGTTCTCTCAATCCCCTGAATTCGTAGAATTCTACGGATTCACTAAGTTTCTCAAAATCTTTTGACTTCCTTAAATTATCTGAATTAATTAAATTCCCTTAATTTCTTAAATTCTCCAAATTCTCTGAATTTCTTAAATTATAAGAATTCCCTGAGTTTTAAAAATCCTCCAAGTTCTTTAAATTCTAAAAACTTCCAGAATTATTGAAATCATATGAATTTTTGGAACTCCCTGAATTCTCTAAATTCACTGAAATCGTAGAATTCCCTGAATTCTTATAATTCTTTGAGTTCTCTGATATTCTCTGACTTCCTTGAATTCTCTGTAATCCTTAAATTCCTTGAATTTAAATAATTATCTAAGTTCTAAGAATTCCCCAAATTCTCAGAAGTCTCTGAAATACCCTAAAGTTCGGGCGTTCTCTAAACTCCAGGAAAAATTAAAAAGATTCTTAGAATTTCTTAATTTCTGTAAATTCCTTGAAATATTTTGAATTCAACTCCCTGAGAAAATCCAGAAAGAATTTAAAGATTTATAAATGTATTGAATTATTTTCAATTCTCTAAATTCTCTTCATTATTAGTTCCATGAATTTCACTAATGCAAGCAATTCCAAGAATTTCAGTGAATTTTATGAATTCCAGGGAATTTATTGGAACCCAACACAAAGAATTTAACGAGATCAAAATACGTCATAGGAATTCAATGTGAATTCAAAATTGTAAGAAATGCTAAATAATATACTAAACCAGAGAGTGTCAATGCTAATGCAGAGATAGATCTTCAACTAAAGTTGCAAAAAAATGAAAAGAAAAAAATGGTACTGATCAAAAAAGTAAAATTTCTTTAAAAGAATTTAAGGGATTTTAAGAATTCCTTGAATCCCTTAAATTCTAAGAATTCCTTCAATTCTCTGAGTTCCTTCAATTCTCTAAATACCTTGGATTTCTTTTTAATGCATTGAATTCTTTTGAATTCCCTGTCTTAATTTGAATTTCAGGAATTCCATAAATTGCGAGAATTCCACACAATTTTATAAATACCACAGAAATCATGGAATTCTATGAAAATCCAAGAAATTCATAGAACTCAGGGAATTCCAGACTTAAAGGACTTCAACATAATGCAAGGAATTTAGAAGAATTTAAGAAATTCAGAGAGAGGTTTTTTGAAAGTTAAGGTATCGATACATTTTCAGTCAAATGCCTTCCAGATACCATTCTTTCTATTGCTATGAAAAAAAAGAAAAGAATCGCCTTGATGAAAAAAAGTAAGCTTTCTCCGAAATCTCAAAGCGCGCCTTAAACTCTTCAAGTCATCTCAAACCGGTGCGATGGCAGAACGGTTCTGGATAAAATTACTGCCAATTCGTAAGTAGCTCTATTTCCGGCTGGTTCACCTCGTGCATTCAACATCCCTTCTGGGTTTTCAGGTTCTGTCGCGGTGGCTCCCTAAAGAAACGTGTTGCGTATTACGGGTGGGATTCATTGTCGCGCCTCGCACACGTGCCTAATTGGTTTGGACTAGGCCTCAAGAGAGGAAGCTAACTAAAAACTAATTCCTTCCATACGCGCGCCGCTCCAAGCCGGAGGCCCACTCGAATCTCTTGGGAGCTGAATATGCATCTTCGAGGAAGCGCCGGATATAGAGGCGCCACCGACAATTACCTCTGGCGTGATTCTAATTTGACACGGCTCCTCACCCTTATTGCTACTTTTCCACAACTTATGGCCGATTTCATTTTATGCTTGCCTTCAATTTTAATCTCTGAGTATATTCCAGGCATCTCGTACAAAAACAGCCCTTTTTACCGTTGTAACTAGGGGAGATTTCATAAACCACGAGGCCTATTTCCCGTCGATTTTTGACGCCCCACCCACACCAAATTGACCTGTTTTCCGACTTTTCCTGTAGTTCTTCGCCATTTTGTGTTTGATCCCCCCCCTTAATAAGGGAGCGACCACATATTTTGTGACAATCTAAGGAAGAGGGGTTTGCCCTAACGTCACAAAGTGTCACTTAGGAGGGGGGTTGCAAAAGTTTTATAACACGTGACACTTCTCTGATCAAAAAATATAATTTAAATCCGTGTCTATACATTAAAGCCCAGTATTATCAATACAATATATTTAGTAGTTGAATTTCTAACTAAATAGTTAAATATTCAAGAGAAAATTATGAATTTTTTTCAAGACACTTGAATTCTTGCTACATTTTCTGATAAATAAATTCATTTTTAAAGAAAAGAACGAATTTCCAACAGAATGGTTAAATGTTCAAATAAATAGTTTTATTTTTAATCAAATAGATGAATTTTAACCAAAAAGCGTTGAATTTTCAAAAAAAATTCATTTCTTACAAATTAGTTAATTTTTAAATCCAGTAGTTGATTTTTAAACAAAAACAATGAATTTTCAAAAAAACATGTAATAATTAATATTTCCACAAAAAAGATCTTAATTTTTAATCAATAATAGTTGAATTCAACCAAAAAAGACAAATTTTCAACAAAATAGTTGAATCCTCAACCAAAAAAGAATAATTTTCAACCAGAAAATTAATTTTATACTAAAAAATACGAACTTTCACCAAAATACATGAATTTCCAACCAGAAAAGATCCTTTTTATCTGTTTTAATTGAAAATTCAACTGTTTTGTTGAAAATTGTTCTTTTTGAATAGAAAGTACAACTATTTGGTTAAAAATTAACTTTTTTCTTGCAAATTAATATTTTTTGGTAGGAATTTCATTTTTTGCTTGTTAAAAATGCCACTGTTTGATCAAAAAATAATCTGCTTCGGTTAAGGATTGAACTACTACTACTACTATTTTGTTAAAAATTTATTTTTTTTTACTGAACATTCATTTCTTTGGTTAAAAACTCGCTTTTTTTAAATAAATTTTTTACCTGGAAATTTGAATATTCGTTTTTGGTTCAAAATTGATCTTTTTTAGTTAAAAATTTAACTATGTGATTAAAAATTCATGTATTTTATTAAAAACTCGTCGTTTTGGGTAGAAAATTAATCTTCTTGGTAGAAAATTTATCTTTTTGGTAGATAAGTCGTCGTTCTTGGTTAGATTCAACTACTTCTTTGTTGAAAATAAAAATATTTCTCATTTGAGATATCAAATATTACATTTTTCGTTGAAAATCCACTTTTTTGGTTGAAAATTCAGCTATTTGGTTGAAATTTGAACAAATTCGTTCAAAATTCATTTTTTTGGTTCACAGTTCATAACGTAATTTTAAGATTCATTTCCTTAGTTGAAAATTTAACTATTCGGTTGAAAATTCGCCTTTTTTGTTGAAAATAAATTGTTTTCATTAAAAATTTAAATATTCAATTTTCAGGTGAACTCATTTATTTTTTCAAAAATTAATCTTTATGGCAAAACATTAATCTACTTATTTGAGAATTTATCTTTTTGATTGAAAATTCAACTATTCGGTTAAAAATGTATGTATTATGCTGAAAATGTAATACATAGGACTGTCTTAAAATAATTAAGAATAGATAAAATTAAAAGCTTGGAACTCTTTTTCAAGAACAAGCTCGTTTGTCAAATTGCTTAGTATTGTAAAAAGACTTGTATCACAATAAATTAAATATTTTCTTCAAAAGAATATAAACTTTTGTTCTAACAGATCAAATGTCTGCTGGACTTTTTTTCAAAGTTGTAATATTTTTAGCTTTAATATTTTTTTAGTAGAAATTTTTCTCACGTAAGATCCCCCCCCCCTCAATACAAAACAGTAAGAATATAAAAAACCCCTTCCTCGAAATCGTCTTACGTAATTTGTGAACGATTCCTAAAATTGGAACCGACGAATAATTGAATTCGAACATCTTCATTCCGAAAGATCATTTTAAATTAAAGACAAATTTTCATTTGAACAAAAAACCATTTCTTCAAATGAGAGACAAAGTATTTTTTTTATTCTAAGAAATTTGTGTTGAATCAGAGAATCTTTTTTCTGAACGTAGATTTATATTATATTCCGGAAAAATTGTCTATGTACCTCTCTGTTTGTATCCAAAAATTAGGTCTATCCACTGATGGAGTTGAGATGATACGAATTCAGATTCCAAAGCCTAAATAAAAAGTAACATAGTTGAGTTGTAAGAAATTTAATGTGTTCTATCAAAAATAAAAAAAAATAATTATATCAAAAATAATAACCATTCGATTGATGCGTATGAATTCCTCCGGTGTAGTTGCCCAAGGAGGCAATTGTACATCACCTACAGAACTGCCATCTTCTTGAATACCTAATCGATAACGATTACTATTGATGAACATCTCTGGCAGAAAGAAAAATTCGGGGACCAGCTCCTATTATAATATTTAATTTGTTTTAATGAGTTTTTGTTCATATGTATATTACATTTTTAAGTTTCGGATCATGAATAAGAGTTTATTTAATAAAGGCAAACCTTGACATCGGAAGTATCACGTTGGCAATTCTTCCACGATAAGGAGACCGAAGAGAAGAGTCTGTTAGGGTGATCGAATTTACCTCCCTGAAGAGCGAGGAAGAAAGTAGTCATTGGTTCCTAAAATATAAAATAAGAGCAATATGTATCACACTTTTAATTGCAGTTAAGACAATTTTCCTGAAAACGTGTTAAAAATGTGATTTAGGCGTTGTTATAGATAGATATATTATAGATAGTTTCTTTGTAAAAGAGTACTTTTACTTGTCATGAAGAAAAGCACCGTCCTTGCTTCTTTCTTTTCAACAAATAAAGAAATGCTAAAAAATGCCCACACAATCCCACTTATACATTTTACTTATACATTTTATAAGACTTCTAAGTGTAACTACTTAATAACTTCCAAAAAAGTAATAAAAGTAGCCTCTGTACCTTAAAAAAGTAGCAAGATGTAACCCAGACTTTTAAACAAATAGCAAACAGTGGAATTTTTATTTAATTTATTTTTTTACATAAAAAAGTAATATTTTCTACAAAAAGGATTTAAGGATAATAAACTTTGTTCCCATAAAAAAATCTGTTCTACTTTATAATCTAGTTTCTAAAGCTTATAGTTTTAGAGAAAAATGAGAAAAATGCTTTCTTCTTTACAAAACAAGGAGTGAAATACTGTCACCAAGAAGGTTTTAAGATACGTTTGTTTTGAATTTTGTATCACCTTTAAGAGTATCAGGAAAAATTAAAAAAGTGAATTTGAGCCTGATACGAAAATTTCAGTGATTTTCAAAAAATTACATATTCAAAATAGTCTCGCTACTGTACAGCACAGTGGGTGCAACTACAGAATTATATATTGCATTTTTAGCTTTATTTATTACATTTATACATCTAGTAATCCTTAAAAAAATTGTGTATAACTTTAAAGAAAATCTTTGATTCAGCATACCCTTATGAGAGACTTCTGAAAGAAAAAAATTAGTAAACAAACCAGGAGAGTGAAAAACAAATATATATTTAAAGACGCTAGGCGGGCGTTATCGACTAGAATAGAAGGCATTTGTTTCAACGCCCCCAAATCAGTGTAGTCACAATTAAGTGCGGCTCGCAGATTTACGTGTTCAGAGCTTGAAGGCTCAGCTATCCAACAAAAATCGAAAAGTCTACTTAACTAAATGCTGGCAGCCACAGAACACACTTTC
>JAUELO010000227.1:1459494-1476939 GCA_032357855.1 Amphibolips quercusostensackenii | reverse complement strand
ATATATATTGTTCACACAAAACTGTGACACCAACACACACACACAAACATACACATATATATATCTCCACACACACACACACATATCCACACCTACATCCGGACATTTGCTAAGAACATTGTATTAGCCATTTTCAAATTGAGGAACGTTCAATTAAATGAATTAAAAAAATTTCGAAAACGTTACCATTACAAAGCTTCCTTTATGAGGAAGCAAAAGAATAGAAAATTTAAAGGTATTAGTCCAATTTATTAAAACCACTTAAACAAGAAAACAAAACATACAATTTTTTTAGACAAAAATTAAATTAATTTTAGGAACAGAATTATCGGGAGCACAAGACACCAAATTAAAATATACATAAGGTAAATGTCCCAGTAATCGTAACGGTCCCAAAAACCGTGAAACTTAGTTAAAATTTGAAAATATTGTCAAAAAATATGTTTAGAGTAACATTTAATAATAAAAAACCATTTATTTTTAGCATTTCATGGTAAGAAATAAAATTTAAATCCATTCAAATTAAATAAAAAGTAAGAAAGTTGGCATCATGGTTACTGTGAAGTTAACCATATTATATTTCTAAAAATTCGTTATTTTTCGTATTAATTTTGTTTATATTCGAATACATTTTTTCAGATTTTCTGCCCTAAGATTTTTAATTTTGTTTACAATTTTCTACCCTAATGGGTGAAATTATTTCACTTGAGTTAATATTAACTTATTATTTTGATGACTAAGAAGCTTCCAATGATCTTTTTTTGGCCTTCTTCTTAGTTTTCATGTGATCCCACTTTCATATTTTCGAAATCTTAATACATAACCTGCGAATGATATCCATCAGTCCATTATATCTATTCTAATTGCGATAATATTTCGTACTTTAATTTTCTGTATCAAATTATGTCTGTCAGAGTTCTATTAAATGTTTGATTTAACGTCAAAGTTGTATTGGCAACTAGATAAAATGTTTGAGTGGGCAAGGCGAAAATTAGGTTCTTTGGAAAAAGTCTCTATTAAATTTGGGTTTCTTTGGAGGTCCAACTGGAGTCTCCTTTGGAACAGCCCGAGACTTTTATTTCTTAAAATAAAAACATAAATAACTTTGAAATCCATAATAACAAATTTTTAAACATTAAGAGTTGTACACATTTTTATAACAATTCAACTCATTGAGGAATACATTCTTCCTTATAGTAAAATTCTTTGAAGCTAAGTACTTACGGGGTTTTTTAAGTCGACGATTAAGAAAATGGTGTCTGACTTTTAAAAAATTTTTGATTAAAAATTGCGCATCCAACATGGCGGACTAAATATATATATATATATATGAATTAATCGGATTTTCTTGAACCTCACTATTCAATGATTTTTGGTGTCACTTATAACGAATCTGTAGTCAAAATACAAAATTTATAATGACTTACAGTTTCGGAGTCAAACATATATTAAAACTTTTAAGGGTAAGAAAAAGTTCGAGAGTAACTGTTATGATCCTCTCACAATGACGGCGGTTCAAGAAAATTTACATAACTTTTTTTTAAATATAATAATTTTTTAATGGTAAAATGATATAAGAGGGTAGGAAGGAGTGAAATAATATATATATATTTACATTTTCATCCTATAATGAGAAGGTATTTGATTTGCGTAAAATTTGACCCCCTCCCCTGTTTTTTTTATACATTTGATCGATGCGTAGTTTTTGTTTTATTCGTTAAAAACAGCATTAAAAATAGAAAAATTAAATTTTTTAACAAACAACACAAGCTACGGAAAAAATGAGACAAAATTTGTTTATCCAAAAAAGAGCTACAAATTTGTTATGAATCATTTTTTGATAAGATTCGTAGTTTTTGGTTTATTTGTGAAAATAAAATTGACCATAAAAAAAATCAAATTTTTGGAAAAACTATGTAAGATACGAAAACAAATGAATGAACAAAAATTGTGCATTCAAAAAAGATTTACAAATTTTTAATAAATTTTTGTTATAAGATATGCATTCAAAATGAAAAAAATAAACATTTTGTAAAAACGACAAAAGCTAAAAAAACATTTTAACTGATAAAAATTTTCGCCTAAATTATATCTACAAATTTTTTTAAAACCACTTCACGTAAGGATGCGTTTTTGTTACATTCTCATCAGAGAAGGTATTAGATTTGTGAAAAATTTGACCCTCCCCCCATTTTTGTAAAATGTCCACGTTTTGAGGCCTCCTGAACCCGAAAGACAGGTTACGCGAATGTGTCTGTGTGTCTGTAGATTTTTAATCTGTTAGCACGATAACTTTCGAAAGAATTGACATGTTGGATTCTGCTTCGTTATAATCCTAAAATGAAGGTCAAGTTCGTTAAACAGACATTTTGGATGAAAATTTAAAAAAAAAACGTATTTTAAAAATTTTTGAGACCACTTTTTTTCGAAATTTAAAAATTATATGTAAGGTTATCAGTTATACTAAAAGAAACGAACGTTTCGTAATATATGTACGACCTCTTATTGCCAGAATCTCAATATCAATATTTCAGGGTGACCTGTAAATACAAAAAAAAAATTCGGTCTTTTTCGTTTAATGTGAGTAAAATTACAATATTAAAAAATGTTTAATTCATAAATTTATGAACGTTTTAATAATGTAAAATTAAAAATTAGAAGCACTTTAATGTATGAGGAATTATTTCTCAACTACAATCTGTTTTCGCGATTTATAACTCTTTTAACACAATCATCTTTTTAATTTTTAGTAAAAAAGCCATTCCAATCACTTTAGTTATCACCCACTTGATGTCACATAAAATTATTCAATATTTTAATTTTTTTCTGGATTGAAAAAGGAAATTTTTCATTCTCAACTTTTTTTTGAGTTGGAAGGGAGGAAAGTTCTCTTTTCTAAATTGTAAAAGATATATTTTTATATCAAATATTTTCTGAATTAACAGAGGAAATTTTCTAGTTTCTAATATTTTTATTGAGTTGAAGGGGGCAAAAATTATGTAATTATCACATTTTCCTTAAAATAAAAAAGGAGGCATTTTTATTTTAATTTTTTTCTTAATTTGAAGAGGGACATTCTTTATATTCAGCATTTTTAATAAATTAGAAGGGAGGAAGTTTTGATTTTAAATTTTTTCTAAATAAAAATAGGTAATTTTTTATTTTTAGTACTGTTCATAAGTTGAAACAGGGTCAAATTTTTTATTTTTAACATTGGTCTTGAGATGAGAGAGGAAATCTTTTATTTTAAGTTTTTTTGAAAGTTTCGAATTTGAAATATTTAATTTATATAATTTTCATGTTTCAAAATGTGCAGTTATGAATCCTTAATTTTAAAGCAGTTTCATTTCCAAGACCTCTTTAGAATTATTCAGTTTTTGAAGCTTGAATTTGAAAATAATAGTTTTTAAACCTCTTAATTTTTAATTGCATAATCTAAAACGTGTTAAATTCCAATGTATTTTCCTTAATTAGTTTTCAATTTGAAATTGGAAAGCTGAAAAATTTAAGAGTATTAAATCAAATGCCGTCAAATTTGAACAATACCGGAAACAAGTATTTTTCGTTTATAAGTACTTTTCACTAATCCTAAGCATTATTAAAAAAAAAAGTTTGCCCTTCAAGTACAAATATAAAAAATAAATTAAACTTTTCGAATACCGTGGTAAATTATTATAGATAATTTCGTAAAACTATTTTATGCGACATTTACTTTCATAATAACAGACTTAATACGATCTAAAATAAAAAGTAGTTTCAGGGAAATAAACTATTATAACTATATATAGAACACAAATTAAAGTTGCATGTTTCTGATGAAAATCTACCCTGACGATGCGGATTGAAATGTAGTTAGAAAGCGATATATAGGCGTACATTAATCCGGCTAGCAATCGCAGTTTCTTTATAAGGAAGCAAGCAGATAAAGAATTAAAACGGTCGGTCAAATGTGCAATAACTTGTCCCTTTCGCATAGCAACTTTAATGATCAGCTTGCAAATGCCAAACGTTTATGACCACGGATGGTAATGGGTAGTGTAGTTATTTATTGTTTGCAATTGGTACTTGTAACGGGCGTAGTGTTATTAATAGTCTACCTGCATATCCGTGACATAAGGACCATTCCAACATCTAAATTTGTTCTACGTATATATCTAAAAGGTCCTGAAAAGACTTTTGACGAATCATCAGTAGATTATAATGTACATATAAGGTCTGTCCGTAAAGTATCCGACCTTGTGCTCCAACTTTGTACCTAGTTGTGCTATTGTCAAAAATAGGTATTAACCGTTTAATGAGGACCTCTGCGAGGCACCTTATTGAGTCTAACCACGTACGCGTCGCATTTCAGGAAGACGGAACGCACCGAACAAAGAGTGTGCAAAATTTGCCAAAAATTTGGCCATTTATGTTCTAAAACCATCTTTATTATTTGGAAAGTTTATGGTGATGATAAGTGAAAAGTGACCCACGATCCCCCTTAATATGTGGAACGAGTGCGAGTATTAATTAAATAAAATTGCTTATTCGGCAATTTCTGTCGAAACACGACCTTACACTACTTTTGCAGCCCCCATAAAGTCCTGACCGGGCTGATTTCTGTCTGTTTCCCAAATTGAAGTATCCTCTAAAAGGAAAAAGATTTGAAGACGTAGAGGAAATAAAACAGTATGCGACGAAAGAGCTGTTAGCTATTCCAAAAGGTGACTTGAAGGAGTACCTCTAGGAAGTCCTGGTACACCGAAAGGTCGGATACTTTTCGGACATACTTCATAAATGTTCCGATAATTAAAGAAATTATAAATATACGCAAGAACATCAAGCTCAAGAAAAATATAATTCATCTGATGAAATTAGGAAATATTTCATATGGTCTTAGATTATACACACATTTTCATCTGATTGAAATCATAATTGACGATCTGCTTATACTTGCGCCCAGATTCATAATTTACGCTTCATTAATATTTACATTTCCTATGAAGCACATACTGATCTTTGTCATATATTACGTAATGGGCACATATTCTTCGATTCGCCTCGATGCTCCTGAGATATTTTATTTCCATATAAAAGCGCCAGATACTCGGCATATTTATCGCTTGTGTTTATCAATGCGATATACGTTTACTCTGAACTTTTTTTATACATAGTATTATACTTATGCACATTGTACGCTGATCAAAAACCCGAAAAATCTTTTAGTACTGAATCTGATGAAAATTTTATTAACATAACGAAAACAATTAAGTTCTGAAATTCCAGGTCAGGCGCGGGTCTAAAGAAGTGACCTAGAGGGTGGAGGGGGGGGGGTGGAAAATAACTATATCTAATTAAATTGACCAACTGCTGTATATAGCAATCATGATTCGCGCGCTATGAGTTTGATTACTCTCTTTTTAGCGATCAAATTCTCAATATAAATTTCTCAGGGTAACCTCTAAAAACAAAAACAAGTTTCTTATCATTTCAATAATAATAATACAATAAAATCAAAGCATTCAAAGCATTAAAACTCTCTTAAGTTTACGGTATTGACAATTAAAATAAAATAATTTTTAATACAACAATTCATCAAATAATTTTATGGACACCTATCAGTTATTCGTAAAAATAAGCGTTTAGAACTGGATTGTCATTCAAGAAATTTTTATGGATTTCAATAATATTGAGGGATTCCATCATTTCTACTTAAATTTTAGGGTATTTTAAAAGGTCCCAGGTCATATTCATGAGCTTGAAAAAGTTTCAAGGAAATTCAAAAGATTTGAAAGGATTTCAATATTTTAGGGAATGTTTAATTGATTTCAATAATTTGAAGGAATTTCAAATATTTTACATGCACAACTGCGTTTTTAAAAGTTTTATATCCTTACGTCATCTCAATTCAAGGTTATTATTTTTTTCACACGCTCCTAATTACTTGCATACTAAAATAATAGTTGGTTTAACCCTATTCTTTCAAATTAAGGACATAACAAAAAAAAAAAATGGAAAAAATTTTAATGCGTTACGACCCTGTCTCTACAATGTACTTTGAATCACTTTACAAACACGCGTGGACACACAGCCATACAGACGGATGTAAGGCAGTAAATAATCGTAGGGCCGCGTTATGCATCAAAGTGATTATTAATGGAAGCGTCGGTGTGAGAGACGGTTTTAAAGAGGCTCTCCGACAGGGGTATGTATGCGTCATTGCGACACACACATCTTCCTCTGCCACTCTGCAAAGACGAAGATAACAGCCTCATTCCTAATTCATTTGGTGCGTGCATTTTCCTTAAAATCGGTCTACGAAGAACGGAAGAAGAGTGGTAGTTAAATTTTTGGGTCAATTGTTTCTTACGTTGCGGTGGCCCTTCAGATTGACATGTTGTATATTAACGCCAAAATTAATCAAAAAGGATAAGGAAAATGTATCTCAGACTATCCTCTCTTATCTCTCATTTAGAACCCTCTTTCTTTTTCTATCTCTTTATTAATCCATATTCACACTTATCTCTTTCAATCCCCTCTTTCCTGTTCTACGCTATCTCTTCTCTATAAAGCTCTATATTTTACTATCTCTTTGTCAATCGAAATTCACTCCTATCTTTTTCAATCACCTCTTTCCTAACCCATTCTATCTCTTATTTCTAAGCCTCTATCTTTTTCTATCTCTTTATCAATTTAGATTCACGCCTATCTCTTACAATCTTATTTTTAACTATCCCAGCAGAGCTCTCACACATAAACCTCTATCTCTTTTTTTCTCTTTGTGAATCCAATTTCACTCATATTTCTTTCGATCCCCTCTTTCCTATCACAGCCTATATCTTTAATATCAATCGCTATCTTTTCCACCTCTTTGACACTCGATGTTCTCTCTTATTTCTTTTAACCCCCTTATCCCAACCCAGCCTATCTCTCCACTATTCCCCTCTATTTATTTTTTATTGGTCTATATTCACACCTATCCCTTTAAATTTCCTCTTTCCTATCTTAGAGTATCTCTTTTCTATAAACCTCTATCTTTTATTATCTTTTTGTCAATCGAGATTCACTGTTATCTCTTTCAATCCCCTTTATCCTACCCCTGCATTGCCCTAGCCTATCCACGCTCAGGTAAAAATATTTGGTCTCGGTTTTGACTTGGTTAAAGACTAATTCAAGCCAATTTCAAGTTATAGTTTTTGTCTATCGTATGAGACGGAACCAGACCATTTTTGTTTTTTTAGGACAAAAATTGATGTCTTGAGACAAAATTATTTGTTTTGGAAAGTGCCTGAGAGATTTATAACTTAGAGGCAAGCCAAAAGGTTCCCAAGGCCTCCAAGGGTCATCACTAATGCGCCTTAAACTTTACAGAATGTTTATATTATTTATCTTTGCTCTATTTCTTTTGTATGTATTAATAAGTTTGTTAATCTGCAATAATTATGTTCTTTGCATGGCGAATCTAAAAATGTTGTCCATTTTTTCCCATCTCCAACAGTTCACTAGATACTTGTAGAAACTGAGAGCTTCAATCTTTTTATGAAAATTTTTATATTCCTGTAGTTGTTGAGACCAACCGGTTCAGATTTTTCAATTTGAGAATCAATTATTATAAAATTACAAGTTTTATCGGTTGTAAAGTTTTAATCCTTAGCAGATGTCAAATGCTTAGCCCCAACCTATCTGGAAATGGCAGGTCCTGTCGGTAGTAATAAAACCAATACATAAATCATCCTTCCATGTCCCCAGAGGCGTTTAGCTGGGCTTGTCTTGGTACAGCTACAGTCATAAATATAAGGCAAGTCGGTATGTCTTCAATGTCTAGCTTGTGAGACGGAACCAGACATCATGGTCTTGAAGACATATTGAAGACATTCAAGACAAACTCAAGACCAAATATTTTCCACCGTGCTCGTTATCCTTGGTCTTTCTGTATGTCTGTATACCTGCAGATTTTTTGTTTGTAGCACGATAACTTCCGAAAAAGTTAATAGATTGAATTAGCCTTTGTTATACTCTTTAAGTTTCTCAAATTGAAGGTCAAGTTCGTCATCCAGCCAATCTGATAGAAAATTCAAATAGTGAGACAAACAATTTATTTTAATGAATTTTTCTGATGAAAAAAAATTTCAAGAGTTATAGCATTTTCAAAATAAAAAAAAATGAACATTTTAGGCCAAAAAACGCACGATATGAAAATATGTCAACAAAAGAAAAACATTGAATTTTAAACACCCTACAATATTATCTTAACAAATTTTTAAATTTTTTCAAAAAATCAAAAATTCATATTTTGACTGGACAAAAATAATGAAAAATCAAAATTTTCATTTTGCGGTAAAACTATACAGGATACAAAAGAAAGATGAATTGACAAAAAATTATGTATTAAAAATATATCTAAAAATTATTTAGCGATAAATTTTTAATAGGACGCGCGGTTTTTTTTTGGTTGAAAATTGAACTATTTTGTTAAAAAGTTATTATATTTCCATCCTGTAATAAGAAGGTATTAAATTTGTGTAAAATTTGACTCCCCCCTCTGTTTTATCAAATGTCCACGTTTTGAAACCTCCTGTATCCGAAAATCAAGTTTACGTGAATGTGTCTGTCGGTCTTTCTGTCTGCATGGACGTATGTATGTATGTCTGTATGTGCGTCTGTAGATTTTTAGTTTGCAAGCACGATAACTTTCGAAATAACTGACATATTGGATTGGGCACAAGTATACTCTTTAAGTGTCCAAAAATGAAAGTCTCGTATATAAACCAGCCATTTTAAATGAAAATTCAAAATGTGAGCGCATTATCAAAATTTTTGAAACCACTTTTTTTTAAATTTGAAAATTCTATGTATGATTAATAGTAGTTTTTAAAAAGTGGAACAATTTATCCTACGACTTTTTTTAATAAAAAAAATTATCGGAGTCATAGCATTTACGAAGTTCTGAAAAACAAACGAAAATTAACATTTTTAGACAAACAACGCACGATATAAAAAAATGTTATTGGTAGAAAAACGTTGCATTTTAAACATCCTACAAGACTATCACAAAAAATTTTTTAATTTTTTCGAAAAATCGAAAACTCAAATTTTGACTGTACAGATTAGTTAATTGAAGCTTATAACGTGTTGAAACTTTTATAACATACTTAAATAATTTTTCTTGATGCAAAAACAGTTTTAACATAAAACATGTTTTTGTACGGTATACGATGAAAATCTCACATTTTACACTTAGTTTTGAATAAATTTTACTTTTTTTTTATTTAATAATCATTTTAAAATAGACAATACAATAACAATTTTTTAAAGCCTTAATCAAAATGCACCTTAAAAATTCTACCTGCTTTCGCGAGTTCACATTTTGGCCGCCTTGGAAAACAGATGGCGTACTGCAGAGCAGCGAATCCTAATAATTTTTAAACTTGTTCACTCTTTAAAAGAGATAAAAAGAATTAAATAATGGACGAAAACTTTGAATATCTCAATTGGTGATTTATGTTTTATTTTACAATATAATTTTAAATTAAAAAAATTTTAAACTTTGTCAAAGAAGAATCTTAAGGATTTTAAAATAATTTTTTTTTTATTCTGCAGAATTTTAAAAAATTCTTGGAAAACTTTGAATCATTTCAAAAGATATTTCGAAATTAAAGAAAAAAAAACAAAAAAAATTTGAACATTTGAACAGATTTTAACCAATTTTTAACAAAGTGTAGATTTTTAAAGATTTTTAAATCAAATTGCAAAGTCTTTAACATTTTTTTAGGGCTCAGAAATGATGAAAAGTTTCTGCCTAAGATTCTGGGCAAAATTTTAATTGATTTTTTGTTTTCAAACTTAATTTTAAGAAAATATTTCAAACTTAAAAATATTTTTAAAAATTGTTATCGAAATGTAGATTTTTACATTCTTCTCAGAGAAGGTATTAGCTTTGTGTAAAATTTGGCCCCCCTCCCCTGTTTTTGATTAATGTTCACGTTTTGAGGCCTCCTGAACACAAAAAACATGTTTTTGCGAATGTGTCTGTCCTACTGTGCGAATGTGTGTATGTGTGTAGATTTTTAGTCTTTTAGCACGATAAATTTCGAAGGAATTGACGTATTGCATTGGGCTTTGGAATACTTGTTAAGTGTTTTAAAATGAAGGTCAATTTTGTAAGCCAGTGATTTTGAATTAAAATTCTAAAAGTAAGTGCATTTTCAACATCTTTAAAAACACTTTTTTTTAAGATTTGAAAATTCTATGTACAGTTATTAGTAGTACTCGAAAATTCTGACAATTTAGCTAAATGACTTTTTTTTATTAAAGAAAAAATACCGGAGTTGTAGCATTTGCAATATTCTAAAAAACGAACGAAAATGAACATTTTAAGTCAAACAACGCACCGTATGAAAAATTTAAGCGCAAGAAAAACGTTGCATCTTGAGCACCCTATGAGACTATCATAACAACACTTTGGATTTTCTTGAAAAATCAAAAATTCAAATTTTGCCCGCACAAAAAATAATTAAAAATTGAAAATTCCATTTTGCAGTTAAACTATACAGGATACAAAAAAAGATGATGGAACAAAAATTGTGTATTCAAAAAAGATCCTCAAATTTTTTGCAAATCACTTTTTGATAGGACGCGTAGTTTTTGTTTAATTCGTAAAGGCTGCTTTAAAAAGAGAAAAATTGAATTTTTAGACAAACGACGCAAGATACAAAAAAAATAAATAGATAAGATTTTTTTACCCAAAAAAGAGCTTGAAATTTGTTTTTAATTATTTTTTTTAAGAATGCGTAGTTTCTTTTGTAATCGTGAAAAATAACATTACCAACAAAAAAAATTAAAATTTTGAAACTACGACGCAAGGCACGAAATAAAATAAATAAAAAAAAGTGTGCGTTCAAAAAAGATCTACAAATTTGTTAGCGATCACTTTTTGATAAGACGCGTGATTTCTTTGTTGAGGATTAAACTATCTTGTTAAAAATTCATCTTTTTTAGTGGAATTCAGTAGTTTAAAGATTAAAATTTAAATATTTGGTTGCAATATCAACTATTATATTTTCTTTGAGAATTCATCTATTTTGTTTTCAACTTCAACTACTTAGTAGAAAGTGAAACTGCTTAGTCGGAAATTAATCTTTTCGGGTGATAATTCATCAGTTTAGTTAAAAATTCTCTTTTTTCAATTTAACTATCTCATTTAAATTCTTTTTGGTGAAAATTAATTTTCTTAACTGAAAACTTAATTATTCCATGTTGGGCAAAAATATTTAGTCTTGAGTTTGTTTTGGATGTCTTCAATGTCTTCAATACCATTATGTCTGGTTCCGTCTCACAAGCTAGACATTAGAGATATACATACTTGTCTTACGTTTATGGCTGTAGCTGTGCCAAGACAAGACCAGGTGGACTTCTCTTGGGACAGAGAAGGTTTATTTATGTATTGGTTTTATTACTACAGACAGGACCTGCCACTTTTTACCTGTATAATTATAAAAAATCAAGCCACACGTCACCGTCAAATTTTGAAACGTCACTTATTACAAAAAATCATGACAGTTGAAACATGAAAAGTGGGAAGTGGAAAGTGGAAAATGGTGATTGGGATGTGGGAAAGTTACGTATCGTCCAACTGAGTTGAAAGTTTAACTATTTGGTTAAAAGTTCAGTTGTTTTGTTGAAAAATAAACCATTTTTTGAAAAGTAATTTATTTTAATTAATAAATTTTATGCAATTGTAGTAATCTTTAGTAATTTAGGATAATTCTATATAAAGAGGTAATCCAGAGTAATTGTAACGACTTGACTCATTAATTAAATCATTGATCCTAATTAGACCTAGCAGCCAACAGGTGCTGTTAAGTAATCGTGATGAGTACTTAGTTTTGTTCACCTTGCTACAGATTCATAATCAGCCAAATTAGCATTGCGATATCGTTAACTGGAGGAAACAGGTTGTTTTTTTCTTTAAGCGGCTTAGTGAAGGATTTCTCGGTGCGAAAGAAAAGGATGACTCGAGAGATGATCTCGTGGAATCGCTTTAGCGTGGGCGGTTGCGTGTAAGAAATCGTAATTTCAAGCTTGAAATTGGCTAAAAAACAAAAACAATAGGATTGCGCATAGACGAACTGATCTCTGTACTCAATAATGCCGTTCCAGTTGAACGTGCTAAAAGTGGTAAAACGTTTATTCTTATTCCTAAGAAAGTGAAACGAATTTTTAATATGTAACTGAACTTATTTGACCTAAAGATGCTTTAGTATAATGTCCAATTGACAATAGGGTAAAACAACAAAAAATTAAAAGTTTACATTACCTTATTAATAAGCGTGATATTTTTTACTGTTTTTCTCATTCGCCTCTTTCACCTTTTTAAAGAATTTCTTTTTTTCCTTCGGTTTAAAGAAACTTCTCATTTTTCTCGGTTTTTCACTTAAATGCAAACTGAATTATTAGAATACAATAAAAGCTACAAGTATTTACGGTTGCAGCTCATTCTGTTTGGTCAGAAAGACTACTACTATATTTTTCGTTTAAAATTTAACTTGTTTGGCTAAAAATTCTACTATTTGGTTAAAATTTGTATTGTTTTCTTAAAAATTCAACTATCTTGTTAAAAAATCATCTTTTCAGTCAAAAATTAAAACTGTTTTTAAAAAAATTTGTCTTTTTTGGTTGAAAATTTAAGTATTTAGTAGAAATTTCATCTTTTTTGGTCAATAATGCAACTGCTTTGTTAAAAATTAATCTGTTTTTTATTTCAGTGACAATCTTTCTTGTTTGAAATCGATTGCTTTTAACTTAAGAGCAAAACCTCTCTTGTTTAAAATATCAATTAACTGTTACATTTTTTGTTCAGAATTTATCTCTTTTAATTGAAACTGCAATTAGTTAGTTGAATGTAAAGCTTCTTTGTTACATATTTATTTTGTTGTTGAAGATTCACGACTTTAGTTGAGAATTTATCTTTTTGGTTAAAAATTTAACTATTTTGCTTAAAATTTTTTTTAATTCGTTCTTTTTGGTTAGAAATGCACCTGCTTGATCAAAAATTTTTTGTTGGTTAAGGATTCTACTTTTTTTTTGAAAATTCTTTATTTCGGTTAAATTTAACTGTCTCTTTATTAAAATTCAAATATTTATTTAATGAAATTAACTGCTTTTAATTTAAAAGTGAGATCTCTTCTATTTGAAATATCAACTGTTACATTTTTCGTTGAGAATTTATCTTTTTTGATTAAAACTGCAATGAATTGGTTGAAAGTTAATCTTCTTTCTTACGTTTTTTGTTGTTGTTGAAGATACATACCCAAGTGGAAAAACGTTTTTGCGCTGTCCTGGCCCAGACCACAACGTCTGATTTCTAGTCTTGACGCTGACCAGATGGTCTGGCCTGGACCTGACCAAAAGTTTAATTTTTTTTCTAGCTAAACCTAGGCCAGACCGTCTGTTCAGCCACGAGTTATCTTATTATCTATCATTTTGAACACTCTGTAATTGTTTCAAATATGTCAAGAAAAAATGTGGTAATTAAACTTAAATTTTTTTTTGTTTTTGGCTCGCTGATCTGCGCCAAGCAGAGACCAGACTAGACTGTCAAGGTGTAAAGAAAAAAAGCCTTGTTTTGATAGGGTAAATTTTTTATTTTCTATTATTTCAGACACCCTGTAGCTTCTTTAAAACATATTTAAAATAAAGTCCTGATCAAACTTGAGATTTTTTTGCTCTTAGCTCGCTGATCAGCGCCAGGTCTGGGCCAGGCCAGACCTTCTAGACCGTTCTTACAATTATTGATCTAGGCTGGCTGATCAGCGGCAAGCCTGGGCCAGACCAGTCTGTCAAGTTGACAAGAAAACAAGTCTTATTTTAATAGTGTGAATTTTTTATTTTCTATTATTTTGAACACCCTGTTACTGCATTGAAATATGACAAAAACATTGGCTAATCAAACTTAGAACTTTATTGTACCTGTCTCGCTGACCAGCGCCAGTCCTGGGACAGACTAGACCTGCCAGACTAGACGGTCTAGACAAGGTCGGACCTGGTCCAGACAAGCGTCAGATCTGGGCCACATCAGATCTTCTAGACTAGACAGGCTAGATAAATCCAGACCTGGGACAGACCTGTAACCAGACTGCCAGGGCATTTTTCCACACGAGTCATTTTTGTTGAAAATTTCCTTTCTTTGGTTAAAAATTTAACTATTTTTTTCAAAAATTTGTTTTTTATTTAGAATTTATCTTCTTGAATAAAAATTCATCCTTTTTAATTTAAAAATGCAACTGCTTAATCTAAATTTTTGTTTGGTTAAGGATTTTACTATTTTCTTGAAAATTTGTCTTTTTTGGTTGAATACAACGATTTCTTTATTTAAATTAAAATCTTTCTTTCCTGAAATCAACTGCTTTTAATTAAGAAGCAATATCTCTTCTCTTAAAAATATCAACTGTTACATTTTTCGTTAAGAATTTATTTTTGTTTTATTAAAACTGCAATTAATTAGATAAAAATTAAACTTCTTAGAAAATATATTCTTTTGTTGAAGATTTAGCATTTTAGTGGAAAATTGAACTATTTTGTTCAAAAGTTTTTTTTTTGTTAAGAATTTATCTTATTGCTCGAAAATTCATCCTTTTTGGTTCAGAATGCAACTACTTCTTCAAAAAATTTTTTTGCTTAAGGATTTTACTATTTTCTTTAAAAAAGTTGTCCTTTTTGGTTGAATTCAATTGTTTTTTATTTAAATTAAAATCTTTATTTGTCGAAAACAACTTTTTTGTTCAAAATTTAATTTATTAGTTAAAGATTTATTATTTTAGTTAAAAAATCATCTCTTTAGTTGAAAATTAAACTATTTTGTTCAAAATGATTTTTTCTTTGTTTTGTTTTTGTAAGAAAAGTAATCTTTTTTGGTTGAAAATTCACTTTTATATTAATTAATTAACTGTTTAAAAAAAAGTTGAAAATTCTATATATTTCGCCATGAAATCTTAGAAATTCAAAGCGTTTCATATTGAAATTAATATGCTACCTACATTAATTTTATTTAAAAGAAGTAAATCTCTGATTATTCACATATTTTCGTGAATATTCACCCTGTTTTTCTTGTTCTGAGAGAATTTGGTCAGTTAGGTCTGAATTCTATTTTAATATTAATTCGAAGAAACATTTGTCAGAGTGTAGAGAGTGTCAAAAAATTGAAACCTGACCTTCTTCGCAAGTCTGTTTGACACATAGCAAAGGAGCAGCTTTGTAATTACAAGGCGGCTGGTCTTCATTTGCAAATCACTAAATAGCTGCGACACTTCGTGAAATTGCACATATTTTCATAACAATTATGCATTCCAATTGCTGTATTGAACATGCTAAATCTGTCAACAAACTATAGGTCACGTTACGTTTTCTCGAAGAAAAATTTACATCTGAATCCTTTTTCTGACGAATTTGTTAAGTAGGATGTGTGTAAATCGATATAACAAAAAGTGGTTTGAGCCTAAATATTAACTCTTACTTACATTATTTACACTATTAATAAGAATCTTTAAATTCATTTATCAACCCCGATTAAACAGAGGGTATGGGACTCTGAAATTTTTCTTTTACTAAGGTGGGCTTAGAATCACTATATGAATTTATTCACAACTAGTCGTAACCCGGGGCTAGATCCGATTTCATAAGAACCACTTGCATATGCCTGCCGTTTGGCCAGGGAGAGGAAAGCAGCAGAAAACCACCTTCCTCGATTATTTAAAGTTAGGTGCAGTGTTTGGTGATTTAGTTAAAAACAGGAAGCTACAATTACTCGTGAAAACAGTAAATTCTTACATTTCCAGTCATTGATTAAAGTAACTTGAAGTTAAGTTTTAAAAATTCTTGAAGTGACTTTAAATTAGGTATCAAAGATTCTTCAATTCAAAATATTAAAAAATTTGAGAGTTTTACATTGCAAATCTTCAAAAACGAACTGCATAATCCAGAAGAACGTTTAAAATCATATTATTTTAGAATATAAACATTCAAAATTAATAAATCTTCAATTGAAAGCGTCAATTTTGAAAATTTTAGGATTTTTTTGAATATAATAGAATGCATGAATATATAGAATAATAAAATACAAGATTTTATAATAGTTTTACTTTAATTAAACTATAAAAAAGCGTTTAAAATTACATTCTTTAAATATACAAATCTTGAAAATTGAATAAATTGCTAATCTCTATTTTTAAAACTCAAGAATTTTTAATTAAACTTTGAACCTCTAAAATAGAAAAGTTTATAATTTCACAGAAAAAACAAAGTGTGAATATAACACCAATTTAAGGGTACCATTTACCTGCAACAAAAATTAGTCTTGGTAGTGTGAATGGTACCACTTACATTAGGTATCGTTTCCCTCGGACTTGAGGTACGAAACGTCACCTGCTGTCAATTGTTTTCACAGTTTTGCGGCAAAAACAATAGTTAATATTTTCGTACTCCGACTTCGAGCTAGATGGAACACCATCTTGATATTAGGTGCAACCAAATTTCAGCCCACAGTTTTTACTGTGTTTGAAAATTTACAATACAAAATTATGTATAATTTAAAAAATTATTTTTAATATTATTGAAAGGGCCTAGCCAGATAAATATGGAAAAAGTGCCCTTAAGCCTTATCAAACCGAACTTTGGCCTATCTGCACGTTACAAAAAGGAAACTCTTTCCTAAAATGTTTAGCCTTTTAACCTTGAAGATGACTTTTTTAGGTCACGTTTATGGTTTTTTAGTTTCTTGAGTATATCTCGGATTGTTTTTGACGGATTTTAATGAACGTGGGGTTATGTTAAAGATCTCTTGAAAATACATCTAATTAATTTTTTTAACAAAAATAGATACATTAGCGAAAAAATACATAGTTTGCTTAGATATCAAGTATTTATGGTGAATTTTCTTGAGATTTTTTAAAGTTGTGGAACATTTTGAAAAAATAGAAAAACGTACTTTCATACGAATATGGGACTTCAAAGACCTTACATGACTATTAGAAAAATTATACAAATGACTTTTTCACCTATTGCGATGACAATAATCGTCCAGAATGTTTTCAAAACTTCTGACACTGCCAAAATTCTCCTAATTGCTGTATCTTTTGCAGTTTACAAGGCCGCGGTAGCTTACCAATTTCTTTAGTAATATTATTCTAGTCAATATGTAGTTTGAAGTTGCAAAATGTCAGAATAAGACCAAATTAGGCATTTATCTTCATTTTGTAGCCCTTATTAAAACCCAAAAAAGATCCCACAAATCAGGCTCTGCTAACAAAATGGAGGCAACTGTTACACAAGATAAATTTCTGTCTAATGAGACACACGAAAAAAAACAAAGTGTGAATCTAACACTAATTTCAGGGTACTATTTACCTGCAACACAAATTAGTCTCGCTAGGCTGAATGGTACCCAATACCTAAGGTATCGTTTTCGTTGGA
>JAUELO010000227.1:1432567-1444544 GCA_032357855.1 Amphibolips quercusostensackenii | reverse complement strand
AATTCAAAACTTGAATGTACGTAGCCCGCGAAAATTGAAAAGTCACCTTACTTTTTGAACACACCTCGTATTATTAACAATAATGATACATTGTTTAAAAAATTATTTATTCAACTTAAATTGATTATTACTTTGCTTTAATCAAAAAGTGACACAAAGTTAAAAGTGGGAGGAAAAACCGCAACCATCTAATATTAATAAAGAAGAAGATAGATATACACAATAACAATTTACTTAAACAATTATTTTTGCTTGACAAATTGAATATTAACTCACTTGAAATGAAAAGTGAACAAAAAGTTAAAAATTTTAGAAACAAACCGCGATTCCGAGCATTATTCGAAAACAATATTATTAACGATATTAATAAATTGTTTGAGCAATCATGTTTGTTGATAATTATTACCTGATACCTTACTCTAATTAAGTATTTAACAAAAAGTGAAAATTTTTTTTTAAAACCGCGACCATCTATCTGTATTCTAAGAAGAAATAGCTAAAAACAATAACAAATTGTATAAAAAATTTATTCACGCATCTAATTATCAGTGTAAAGTTGTATTTTATGTATTGGAAACAATTTTAATTTTAAAAACCTAAAGAAAATCATAATTAGCTCTAATAACTCGCAAAACCCATTTTTTACATACGGGGTTTTTTGGGACCATATAAAACAGACTTACAGGCGTGATATTTAAAAAAGTTAAAATTTTATTCGTATTCTATGGCTGATTTTTAATCAAAGTAAAGACTTTCAACACTGTTTAGCTAATATTGACGATTCAAAATAAAATTTACAAAAACATATTTTTGTCTTATGGGAAATACGATCTTAACTTCACAGGGCTTGCGCCACCTCTAAATATTTTGTTTTTTTTTAAACAAAAAAATAAATTTATTTTTGTGTGGACTTGAACAAATTTTTTGGCAAAATCATAAAAATTAGAAAAAAAATTCAAGTGCATTTTGGGACATTTTCGGATTGATCAAAATATTAAACTACAAACAAAATCAGTTACATTTTGAACCAACGAGTTGAATTTTCAAGGCGAGAAAACTAATCTCTAAGAAGAAAGTTGAATTTTCAATCCAAAGGACAAATTTTCAACAAAATAGTTAAATTTTTGACCGAAAGTGATATCTTTTCAACCTAACAGTGAATTTTTAACAAAATGGTTACATTTTTAACAAAATAGTTAAGTCGTTAACTAAAATGATGAGTTTTGAAACAAAAAAAATTGATTCTTAGTAAAGAAAATTAACCAAGTAATTAAATTTTCTATCAAAAAAGATTAATTCTTAACAAAAAATATGATAGTTGATATTTCTCAGAAAAAAAAGATTTGAATTTTAAATAAAAAACATGCGAACCTAACCCGAAAAATAAACACTCAACAAAAGATGTAATAGTTCATATTTCTGCGAAAAAATATTTTATTTTTAAATAGAAAATAATTGAATTTAACTAAAAAAGATTAATTTTCCAAAAGAGTTCAAATCAACTAACGTAGATCAATTTCTAATCAACCGTTAATTTTCAACAAAATATATGAATTTTCAATTATAAACTGTACTTATCAGATTTATAAAATATAAAAAAGTACGATTTTTTTGGTATTACGGTACACTGAATTTTTTTAACAGATTGGTCCAAAAATTTGAAAAGAAGTTATTGAGATGTAACTATAGTGCTAATTTTAAATAAACTTTGATCCATCGATTATTTTTCGAGATTTTGTATGCGTCATAAAAAATTTTCATTTTTTCGTATGTCAGTAGGCCTACTGGAGCCTACTCTATTAAGCCATTTACAGCCTTAGAATCATGCGAAAAAGTCGGTTAAATTTTTTAATTTAATAAATTAGAAAAACAATAGAAACTTTAAAAATATTTAAAAAGGACAAAAAATTGTCGAAATTTTTTTCTTATATAGTGATAATTATCTTGCCAAGTTTTATAATTTTTTTTTCTTTTAGTGCAATCTTTTAAAGCTTCTAAAATATGTGAGAGCACACATTATAAATTATTATGTAGGCGAATAGTGTAAAATAAAATAGATTGTCTCCTAATTGTTTTAACAAGAATACGAAGGCAATCTATTTTATCTTGTGTCAATCACCTTTATAATAATCCCTTTATTGTGTGCTCTTGTATATTTTAGAAGCTTCAAGAGTATGCGATAAACGAAAAAAATGATAAAAGTTAATTATTACTATACAAAAGAAAAAATTTCGCCAAATTTTACTAATTTTTTTACATTTAATATATTTTTAAGAATTCTATAATATTTCTATTTTATTAAATTGAAAAAGTTAATCGACACTACTCTGTTACTTTTTTTAAATAGCTGATCAGCGCTGGTCCTGGATCAGAGAAGACCTTCCAGACTAGACAGTCTCGATGTCTTCTTCTCCAGAGGGTCCTCAATGTGGACAAAGTGAATGAATGAATTTGAAGATTGATATATTACATCTTTTGTAATCTCTCGAATATAGTTATTTTTAATAATTTTTCTTCATTTCCCAGTGTAATAGAAAAAAGTGTAGATGCACGTCTGAATTAGAGCGTTTTCTGAAAAATTGCATTCAATTGTTTGAATAAAACTGCCTCTATTTTAGTGTTTACTAAGTCATTTGAAGTATATTTTAAGTTTCAGATGAATTTCTATATCAGGATTGAAAAAGAAAATATTTCATGTGTGTATTTCTCAGTTTAGCCATTATACAAACGAAATACTTTAGTTTTCATTGATCATTGTTGAAGCTTTTTCATATGCTCATATGTACACTGCTAAGAATATTTGTGATTGCACAATATGTATAGTTACGTATACGATTCTACTGCCAAAACTAAATTATGTAAACATTGTCTTGCAGAATGGAAAATGATGTGGGAAATCAAGTATATATATTGCGGGTTATCTTTCAAAGCATTACTTACATTCAGAAAAAATGAAGCTAGTTTTTGGTACTCTCCTCTGGACCATTTCGATATTCTTCAAATTCGTTGGCAAGTATAATCTAAAAATTTAATTTCGATATTAAAACATAAGATAAGAAAAGTGATCAAATAAATAAAAGAGGTTATTATTGTGTTTTTATTAAAGACTATTGCAAAAAACCTTATTATTGTGAGTGATTATGAACTAATCCATTTAGATAATTACATTTTCCAAAATAGGAAAAGTAACCATCAAAAAATTTGTATTGCATTTCTAAAATTGCTAAAGTTTAAAAAACATTCTTTATAAAAAAATTTAAAAAAAAAACAGATTTCTTTTATCAAATTAAGGTAAGAATTATGAGGCCTCAATTAAAAGAACTTTTAAAATATTCATAGGCAAACCCTAAAGATTGGAACAGAATCAAATGTTTAGTGTCTCTATTAAAAATATATTGTTTAAGATAGAAAAGAAATCTAGTTTATCATAAAAAAATTTTTCATGCAAAATATGCATCAAAAAGATTCATAATTAAAAATCTGACTTCCAGACAACCTCACTTTTTGGCTCATTAGAGACAAATAAATATAACAAAATCAAAAATTACTAATGAAAAAATAAATTGTTGGGTACTGGGATTTTTTGTTAATTTTTAAAATCACGTTTTTTGCAGGTTTTGATTGATAAAAAAAAAAGTTTGTGCAATGATGTTTTTTATAATATAACATTTTCAAATGTCATCCTGGTACATATTTCTCTAAAATAATGTTGCCATATAGGATGTACGTATTGTTAAATTCATGAATCACTGAGATAATTATTTAAAATTTAGTGATACCATCGTTGCCTATCACCAAAGGTATTTGAAGGAAGATGCCATATTATAAAAAATATGTTTGCATATTATGTACCAATGTGTACTTTTGTGATAATTCATCCATTAGGATAATTTATCCTTTGTGATAATTTTTTATGTTATTCTTTTTGTGTGTTATTATATTTTTTTCAGAATTATTTTTATGTAATGATATCTTAAACTGTGAGTATTTTTCTCAATACTTGGAATTTACATATTTTCAGGTTTTTACAATTCTTAACAATCCTTTATTTTATTATTTTTCGAAATATCCTTTATATCTTGTTTTTCTGTTCATTTATCAATAGCTGATGATAATATTATAGAAAAAAAGATTTCTTATTATTTTGGTTTTTTCTTTAGATCTGTGAAATTTCTTGTAACATGTGCATTTTATGATGTCTGGGTTAGTTTCGATGGTTTTTTCTGAAAATTGAGACACTTGTCCTAGCAGACTAAAAGCTATATATAATTAAAAAAAGAGAGAGTCCTTGCTTTTTATGGGTCCTCTTTCTCTAAACTCTAACGGGTGAGATGGAATGTATTCGAAAATCTGGCAATGCTTCAAGAGTTTTCGTGGTTGATACCATTTTCAGTTGACTAAGTGACTTTAATACCGAACCACGTATTTTTTTAACTTTTTAATATATTAATTTTTAAATTTTTCAAATTGTATATATATAGTGAAGTTTTTAAATTTTTCCTTAATATTGGAGACTGTACTTGTGACTTTTAAATTTAATATATTAGTGTTGTGATGACTGTTGGGAAAATAAAGTGTATATGGTGTTATAATATACACTTATACATGGAAATTTTATCTTTACAATTATTTAGGTTTTGAAATATATATATATATATATTTTTTTTTGGTTCTCAATGAATTTTTGTTAGAAAGATTTCTTATTATTAAGAATAATTTTTTATTTATCAGCTTTTCATTCATGTTTACAGAATTGTGATATTTTTATGTTTCTTTTTAAATGATTAGTTGTTATGTTTATTATGTACACGTTAATTTAGTTTTCTGATAAATAATCTCTGATAAGAAGGTCCAAATTGGCCTTGAAACTAGTTGGCTCCCCCGGTAGTTTAAAAAAGACAGAGAAAGGAAAAAGTGACAGGTTGTTTTTTGGTTGACTTTTTTTCTTTTTCTCACTCTTTTTTATTTTTGTTAATTCATTTGTCGCTAATGAGCTGAAAATTAAGGTAGTCTTGAAAGTCTGTTCTATAAGTATGAATCTTTTTTATGTATTTTTGCATTAAAATTTCTTATGAGAAACTCGATTTCTTTTCGACCTTAAATTAAAATATTAAAAACATTTCCTTAAGATTCATAGAAAGATTGAAAATCATCTTTTATTTTTATAAAAATAATCTCAAAAGAATACTTAAAAAGATTTAGAAATCTTTAAAGAATTATCAAAACTGAATGTGAAATATTTATTTAGATAATTAGGGAGGATTATTAGAAAATTGTAGGAGACAATATTGTTTAAGTTTTAGGAAAAATCCAAAACATGTTAATAGTTGTTCACAAGTTCTGAAAAAAATTTTTTAAATAATTTAAAATTCAAAGAAACTTAAAACAACGTGTACATTTTTCAAGATTTAAAACGAAAATTTTTAAGTATTCTAAGGATTTTTAAACTGCTCAAAACAAAAATAATTTAATTTATAATTTGAGAAGTTTTTGATTTATGAATTAATGTTATTGTTCTATTTTTAATGTTTCTAGATTATTATTGCTTAAAATCGCATAATTTTGAAAATTTTTAAATTCATAATTTATTTTTTAATTTAAAACATCAAAAATGATAACAAAGATTTATATTTTTGGAACTGAATCTAAATCTTTTAAATCTCAAATTTCTGAAAGTTTAAAATTCTAACAATTTTGAATTAAAAATCTTTTAAACTTTAATTTTGACAATTCAAAATTCGAGGGAGTTTCACTTTGAGTGCCACTCTGAATATAAATCATATATTATGCATTGCATATTATTATATATACATACACATATGAATTATGAATAATATTTTCATTTTTAGGTTGGTTTTCATTACTTCAAATAGAAAAATTCTTGTCTTTGGAGTTCGAATTTTTTAATTTCATCCACCGTGAAAAATGTTTACAAAACCAGGAAAAATCTAGGAAATGACCGGGAATTTTTTTCTCTCATTAAAACGGCCACCCTTATCAATTTTTAAAATGGAAAAATTATATTTAAATAAATATTCCTAAATTTTATTTAAATACAATGCACATTGATTTTTCTTTTAAGAATTCTCGTAAATAGTTGGTCACTTTTAAGGTACGTTTGTATGGTGCTAGTTTTCTTGAGTTAAGAACAAAATAAGTTTTTAATGGAAATTTGTTTTAAATTAAAAAATTTAGTGCCATACAGGCGTACCTTAGGGTCTTTTGTTTAGGTTCCAAAAATTTCAAAAACCGTAAAAAATGTAGATGCAACTTTAAGCTTACCCCTGTCGATTACCACTATACGTTCAAACGATTTTTTTCCTTTAAAATCAAGAAATGAAGAAATTCATAAAAATAAAGAAATTAGAAAGTTTAGTGAATTAGTATTAATAGAATCTGAAAATTCTATAAAAAATAAAAAATTACAAACATGATACAACAAAATTTAAAAATACAATGATAAATCAGACAAATTAAATTGTTTATTTAATAAAAAATTTGATTTGTCTGAAAATGATTTAGATTTTAGCTAAAACTTGTCCAAAATTTTTTTCTTTGATAATTCAAAAATCCTGCCTAATTATCAAAATGAATATTCTACATTCTTTTTGGATAATTTTTTAAATATTCCTGAATCTTTTCAGATATTCTCCTAAAATAATTTTTTTGAAAATAAAAGATCTTCAACCTTCCTAGGAATCTTAAGAAAATGTTTTAATTCTTTTGAAGCCTTTCACAATTCCCGAAAAGCTGTAAAAATTTTTTTCCGAACTTTTCAGAAATCTATATGTTGTTTTAAATTAGACCGTAGTTAAGTCGCACCAAAATTTTTGTACGGATAGCCGGGTATCGTCATTATACGTAGGCACTTCGTTTAAAATATTTGAAATCATTTCCTTATTTAAAACAATTTTGGATTTTCTCAAGCCTCTTAACGTCTCTTCAATTTACTCGAACTTTTTTCAAAAATAACAGGTCTTTAATTGATAATTTACATATCCAATTTTTATAATTTAACTTACAAATAAAAATGTTCAAAATGGGAAAATTAAAATTGTAACGTTGACAGTTTAGTTTTTGTTTGTTTCGTTCCGATTGTTTAGTTTATTATAACTGATTTTAATTAAGCATTCAGATATTTCCAAACACTTAAACACAGACACTAAAACAATGTTTAAAATTTAATGAAAGCCTTTAATTATGAATATATTATTTTGAAGTTATTTTGAATTTCAAAATATTTCATAAAGTTTTAATCGGGCGTTCACATTTGTTCATTCAATAAAACCTTATAGTCAATTTCAATTTCGCAAATCATTAATTTATTTGTATTCACAGTTGATCAACTGAAAATCTTTTTCATCCTAAATCTTCTATTTCAAGCGCTTTTAATTTTTAATTGTGCAAGTCTTTAAAACTGCATTTTAAAAATTTTTTAATTAAAATGTAGGCTTAATAATCAAAATCTCAAATGAAAAATTTTCAAAGTAAAAGATTTTCAAAATGCTTATTCTAAACTAATTGATATAATAATTTGAAAAAAAAAAACAATTTAACTTATTATTTGAAGAGCGGTCAGCGGCCACCTTGATTAATGTATACAGAGTTCTTACTTGAACTTACATAAGACAAAAGTCCACTTGAAACCTCCTAGTATCCAGAAGCTGGAGAATGAGAGAAATGAAATCGTGAAGTCGGACGAGCTCGGGTTCGTCCTCGTGCATTTTCGACGCGTGGTGTAAAGGAGCAAAGTGGGGAACCTTTTCCCTTCATTCTTGGCTCGCTTTTCCTCTCGTCTTTTCTTAGGTCGTTTTTGCTCTCACAGGTTTTCAGTTCGCTTTTGCGTATTTTTTTTCGTTCGCTCTTACTCTTAGCGTATGAACTGTGAAATATTGTAAAGTGTTAATAAATTAATTTGTTTATAACAAGTATAATAAAAAAATGTCCCAATTGTCGTTAGTCCGTAGAAAAAAATAAGTGGATTTTTCCTTACTCCTTTGGTTTTCATTTTCAAAAGAGAAGACTATAAGTACCTTGAAATTTCGGCCGCCATATTAGATCCGCCACTTTGAATTTTGAGATTAAATTCGAATTCAGAGACCTTGAAAATCTTTCATAACAAGTTTTATACAAATATGTAAAAATTTTGAAACTTTGGATGAAATATTGGATCCCTCATATTAGATCTGCCATCTAAAATTTTTGAATTTTGATATTAATTTCGAAGTCAGTGACCCCAAAAACCCCCTTATACTAAGTTTTATAGAAACATGTAAAAAATGTTTAATTTTTGCTACCATATTGGATCTGACATTTCAAATTTCAGAATTTTGACATTAATTTCAGAGTCAGCAACCCCCCCCCCCCCTATACCAAGTTTCATATAAATATGTAAACAAAATTGAAATTTTAGCTGCCATATTAGATCCCTCATATTAAATCTGCCATTTCGAATTTTTGAATTTTTAAATAAAATTTGAAGGTAGAGATCTAAAAAAACATATAACAAGTTACACACAAATATGTACAAAATTTGAAATTCTGATTGCCATATTAGATCCCTCATATTATATCTGCCATTTCGAATCTTTTAATTTTTAAATCAAATTCGAAGATAGAGATCTAAAAAAAACCTTATGCCAAGTTGCATACAAAATGTAAAAAATTTGAAATTTTAGCTACCATATTGGATTTCCCATATTGGATCTGCAATATTAAATTTTCAAAACTGGAAATCGAATTCAAAGATAGAGACCCTAAAAACCAAGTTTTATACAAATATGTAAACAAATTTGAAATTTTTGCTGCCATATTGGATCCCAAATATTGGATCTGCCATTTTGATCTTTTAGATTTTGACATCAAATTCGAATTCAGAAAGTCCAAAAAAAACCTTCATCAAGTTTCATACAAATCCGAAAAATTATTGCATTTTTGTTACTTCTGGGGGTTCCTGACCTACTAAGCAATGAAATAATTTTTAATTACTTGGCAAAATCCTTCCCTTATGATACTTCATCAGCGAACAATAATTGTTTATTTGATAAACAAATTCACAACTTGACTACTTGTCAACAAATAGTGGTCTTTTTACGAAATAAACTGAAAATTACTCAGAAATTACTTTATTTATAAGGAAATTTTTTCAGGCGACAACATTCGTTATTTATTCAAATTATTTATATAAAATAGAATTCCTTGGAGAAACGAAATCTTCTGGTTAAAAATTGTTATAAATCTGTATTTGTTTATAAAGTTTACTTAAATAAATAACAAATTTTGTCGCCTGACAAAGTCTCCTGATAAATAAGGTCCTTTCATAGTTATTGACAGTCGATTTAGTAAAAAAAACGAAATCCATTTTTTGATAAGTATTCAAGTTGTGAATTCTTTTATAAAATAAAAAATTAAATATTATTTCTTGATAAAGTATTATAAGGGCAAGATTTTACTAAGTAATTTAAAATTAATTCCGTTGACATTAGGAAATCTCCTGGTTGAAAATTCACAAAAGTTTGTAATTGCTTATGAAATTTATTTAAACAATTAGCAACTGCTATCAGATATTAACACATCATATATATTATTTATTACCGCAAATTTTTAATCAATTCTGTTAAAGGAAGGAAGTCTTTAGAGCTTGAAATGACGAAGATATGCATTTGTTTAATAAATTTCTGTATAAAATAAACAATTATATTAAACTAAACAAAAATGTTAACTAAGCGTTTTTAAGTATATCAAGCACAAAAAATTCAAAAATAGAGTCACTAAGTATTTTTAATCTTGGAGCAGTTTATCGTTATTAAAAAAAATCAACTGTGTTGTTAAACCAAGAAATAAATAAATGAAAAACTTAAGAATCGGTTTTCACAAATCTTTTTTAAATTTAGTTGAATTACATATTTAAAATATACTTTAATCGGATTAAAATCTGTTGGTCTATAATCTACTGGTAAAAAAACAGCAGAAAAAATTTGATTATGTTTTTTTCAGCTGACTAAAAGACATTTATTTATTAGATCTGAGGCATTTTTACAGACAAAAATACACTAGGAACAAAATGTATAAGTCTATTTAACCAAGAAACAACAAGATAGCCTATTGTCTAAAAAGCAATTTTTGTATTATTCTCAATTATCATTTTTCCGCTTGCTTTGAAAAATATTTTCTACGATAGAAGGCTTTTTATTAGTAAAAAAACACACAGAAGAACTTAAAAATACAAAAATAATTATTTATTAATTATTATTTGCTGCATTACTTTCTTGAATTCGTTAGACTTGTCAATTTCTTTCTAGTATATTTTTTTCCAGTACAAGGCCTACGAATATTATAGATTTTTTTTGTTTGAAAGGCAGCTAGAAAAAAAAAATTATCAAAATACGAAAATGACTTTTTGGAAAACATGCTATATTTTTGTTTTTTGGTTAAAAAGACTTGTCCATTTCTACCTTAGTGTAATTTTATCTGCAAAAAATCATTAGATGCTATAAATCGTGGTTAAAGTCAGATGGAAAAAAGATAATTTAAAACACACAAAATTCAGTTACTCCAAAATTTACTGTGTTTAAAGCATGGAGTAATGGTAAGGAGACCAAACGACAATGCGCGCGCGAATGAAAAATGACCCTCGAATTTTCAGACGCAGTTTGGGGGAGTGCGTACGCTCAATTGCAAAGTTTCACTTAGTTTTGAGTGGAATATCTGCGAGAGCTGAGATCTGACAGCTGCGAGTGTTTTTTTGTGAGATAGGACAATGTGTTTTTGTGAATGATATTCCACTGTAAACGAGGCGAAACTTTACACTTCAGCGTACGTCCTCCCCTGAACTATGTCCGGAAAAATAGCGACCAAATTTCTGACACACTGTTTGTACTCCTTACTATTACTCCATGGTTTAAAGTTATAATCTCCCAGACTTATCAAAGTTTTTTCTAATGTATTTTTAACAGAAAAGAAGACTTAAACACCTAAAAAAAATATTTTGTCAATCCTGTAGATTTTAACATTGTTTTTAGAAATCAAGGGTCCATTAAACATAAATTTTCGCCTACAGAACCTTACTTAAAAAGCCATAAAAATTTGAAAATACGTTTGTGACTTTCAAAATCAATAAAAAAATTTAGATTTACGAAAATTACGAAAATAAATATTTTTTAAAGCATATTCTGCTAACGAGGAAGACGAAAGCGTTCATCAATCAACACCAAACTAATTATACTTTTTCAGGGTTCTATTACACTACTTCTTCACATAGTTTAAATTTCGATTTCTATAATTCAGTTTTTTCGAACCACCCTATTATGCCGGTTTGAAACTCGAGCTTATTTATACGGAATTGGAAAGAAGAATGGGAATAAATACATTATTATTCGCGACTCACGATGTCACTGCGAAAACGCAACGCATTATCAAAGAAGGATTCTAGAAGAAGAGGAATGGAATTGGGGTAGGTGATTTTTTTTTTTTTTTTCAGGAATCTCCCTTGGATCAGACGTCGGACTCGAAGCTCGCATATTTATGGTCGCCGTATCTCTCGCCAGTTTTCTCTCTCATTTCAATCTCTTTTTTTCTCTCTCAATTTCAACGTTTAATGGATGGACGAGAGAGAAATGCGCAGACTGCAAACCTGTGTTCTCGCCGCTCCTCGGGGAAGTGGAATACACATCGAGGATTCGAACGACTGATACAGAAGGGAGACATGTAGGAAGCGAAAGTACGAGGGTATCTTTTAACTATAAACAATCTAAAGTCATAAAAGTAACTATTTTAAAGAAAGTATCTTTAGATGAATTTATCTAAAGTTAGAACATAATAATAGTATATTGTGCATCAAGGAAGCGAACTAGTCTTTTTACGGCCGAGCGTGAGTTTGCAATAAATCGGCTTCGCCCCGTTCTTGCAAACTCAAGCTCGGCCGTAAAAAGGCTTCGCTTCCTGAGTACACAATATTTTATGTAATCAAAGTATGGTT
>JAUELO010000227.1:932197-942409 GCA_032357855.1 Amphibolips quercusostensackenii | reverse complement strand
TAATCCATCTCAAGTACTCACTCCTGAAGACCCGGATTAAGAAAGCACAGGAAAAAAACTTTTGTGAACAGTTCCTTGACAAGACGATGCATGGCATCTTCCACAGAAATGTAAAGGAGCATTCGATGTCGTATGAGCTAACGTTTGCTTTTCTCGAATCACCCCGATTAAAGTCGGGTACAGAGGGTTTTATTTTGGCATGCCAAGACAATGTCATTTCTACTTTAGCATACCGGTGTTTTATTTTGAGCAAAAAAATTTCAGATCATAGCTGCAGAGCGTGTCATGCACACCCTGAGCATCTAGGACACATACTATTAAGTTGTCCGACTCATGCGGGAAAGACCCACATCGAAAGGCACAGTGCAGCACTAAGAGTGTTTTATTACCATCTCTGTCACTCTTACGTCATCAGCCCTAATACTGCTGCGCTAAACGCTACTAAAAAAGTAGAGTCAATTTTTGAAATAAAAAGTGCTGCGTATACTGGAACTTCATATTCTGTACAATTGTTTTTGTTGCGCACTCAAGGCCTGACATGATTCTCCTTGACTTTGAGAAACGAACCATGTTTGTTATTAAATTTTCGCACCATCTGACGAAAACATCATAGCTAATAAGAATCAGAGAAGAAAGGTACAGAGATCTTACAAGGAAGATGCGATGGTTATACCCGGAATATTCTGTTAAGCTGATTTTTCTGATCATCGGCGCTCTTGAAGGTGCTGAGCTTTCACTAGTTAATAGCCTAAAAGTATCTCTGAGTGTCAATAAAATGCTATAACACTTGCAAGGAAAATGCAGGAGGCGGCTATCCTTAGGTCGCTTTGTGTCCTCAGGGTGCACGAGACTTTGCTGGATCATCGTATTAAGTTCGTCACAGACTGTAACCACTAGGGTGGTCCAAAAATGCATTGCAAAAATTTTCTTGATGCTAGATGCAAAGAATCTCACTAAATAGTTTCGAAACCCAAAAAAAGTGAACGCGTATTTTTTTTTAATTTTGATTTTCAATGTTGCCTATTGAGGCTTTATATTTGCATGAGAAAATGCATAGAAAAAAGTCACTTTTTGGTATTTTTCGAATAATTGTTCATGGTTAGGGAAAAGTTGACATTAAAGTTATAAGACCTGTAAAGAACTTTCCAACAAAGAATTTGACCTATTACACATATGGGTTTGACACTCCTGACTCACCTACAAGGTGCCCTGAAAACTACCCTCAAATCAAAAAATGTACAATCTTCAGGAAATTGACTCTTTTTAGCAGATGTTATCCTTTTTTTTCGGGAATCATTACGATAAGTCTATTGGAATGTTTACAAATCTTGTTTAGTTGATTAATATTTATTTGAATAAATTATATTTGCTTAAATTATCTGTTTTTTTCTAAAATTTGTCTAAAATCTGTTTTTTGAGATCGGAGTGGCGGTTTATTACATCAAAAAGACTTTATTTATTTAAAAAGTTTTTCCTATTGCTTAAACAAATAATTATTATTATCAATTTTTACCTTTTTTCAAATTATGGTAGAAAAGTTAGCTTTTTTTAAAAATAAACCTATGAATTTTTATTTTACGGTATCTTCTTCACATTATCTAATAAATCCTTAATTGTTTAAGCAAATTTAATTTGCTTAAGCAACTTTTTTTTCTTAATTCGCCTAAATTCTCTTTTTTTTTTAATTGGACTGGCCAACTTTTATGCTCAAGTGACATCATTCATATTTTTAAATAATTTCCATTGTTTAAATAATAAAATTATTATTTATTTTCAACATTCCATTAATAATTTAAGCAAATTGAATTGTTTCGAATATTTTTTACGGGCAATTCAAGAGTTGAATTTTTTCTTCATATAATGAATGTTATAATTAGTGATTTCTAAAGTCAAACAATTTAATTACTTACATTTGTTTTTTTATTTCTCAGTCTATATTTTCTACCGCAGTGCCTCGCGAGATAGTGTTGATTTGCTAATGTCTAGAAAATTTTTCCTGTACTCTCTAGCAACATGCAATAAGAATTATTTTTGATCCTCATCTCTCGTTATTAAATTGTTAAAGTCAGACATCAATCTGACACCTCTCTCTGCAACACCGTTGACCACCTTGAGCTAAAAAACAATTTTCTTCCCTTTTTTATAGACTGCATTATTTCCCATCCAGTGTGAGGTGTCTTTTTGAAGGAAGGATGTTTTTATCTGAAAAGCTGAAAAGAATTTCATTTAATCTTTGAAGATGAGGTATCACATTTCTTTATTTAGCAGTTCCTTGCACTTTTAGGCTTGGATATGTTTGTAATCCATGATTGGTTTCTTTAATTCTTGTGATAAAGCCTGAACCATCTAATTTTTTCTCACTGCTGGAATGCAAGCTCAAGTTTTCGAAGATAGCAGTGGAAATTTCTCGATCCTGCTTTAAAGAGATGAATTAATTTTTAATCCTAAGTTCTGTGGTGCCTTGGCTGAAAAAAGTGCATTGAACCATATTTTAATGAAAATTTTATTAAAAATATACAAATCTCGTGGCAGGACTTCAGATCACTGCTAGACAGACGTTACGCGTTCCGGAAGAGAAATATTTTTAGGATGTAAAGGGCTTTTGCCAATCACCTAGCCTGGTGCATTGCTCCAGCAACTCGACAGGAAACTCCTCGTGGTGGTACCTCTGCTAGCAAAATCACAAAAAGTTCTAGGAATTCTCGGTAATCTTCTTGACAGTATTGATTATTAAGCTTTCCTCTCGCAAAAAAAAGAAGTTTATCTACTTCACCCCGAAGATCTTTCACCACTAACCGATCTGCCACACCAGACTAGAATTACGTGTGATTCATGGTACTCCAAAAATTCTAAAATTCCTTGAAGAACGAAACATCTGGACCCGTTTTTTGCCCAAACTTTGGTTCAAAAGCCGCTGTCAAGTGTATTTCAGCCATATGATGACGACAAGAAAACAGTATTTTATCATCCCTTATGGCAACCTCTAGCAACTTACAAACACCGTTGTTCTTTCTAGTTTTAAACGCTGTCGTATTAGAGCAGAAAGCTATCACCTTATTAAGGAAGTCCCGTTCTAAAGGAGTTTTATAAACGTCCTTAGCTTCATCTTTCCCCGTTCCTGATTTAGCTTTGGGGGCTCCAAGTAACATTTTCTCACCTTTCGTGGTAATTAGAATAGGCAGTCGATTCACTTTTTCCTTGCCAGTGAGTGCAGGCAGCAATTTTTCATCCCAATGTAAGACGGCTGCTTTATTCTTGAACTTCTTCTTTTTTTATCAAATTTTCTCCATGTTTTCTATTCTGAATTTTTGTCTGAATCGATGTATAGAAGATCTGTTTAAAACAGCAGAAGATAGATTGACTCCTAGAGCATCAGCACCAGCCGTAAGGATATGAATTGCTTGTCTGTCAGTTTATTTCGCTGCGTCAAGAGCTGCAGCAAGTCTTTTATTCAAGACGGTTATTTTTGAATGCATTTGGGTACCAGATTGACCAGGTAATGATTCTATTTTCACATATTTAGAAGAAAAGCTAGTGTTGAACGTCGTAGGCGATTCACTGCTACCAGTTGAAGATGAAAATTCCTCATGAGTGTCTGAAATAAAAAATTTCAATGAAATTATAATGTTTATTTTTTTTTTACTTCATAACATCAAAAGTAATAAAATAGTTAAAATTGATAATCACGAATGATTAATTTAACTTTATAATAATGTTCGCAAGGAACGTTTCGAAACGTATAGGAAACGTCAGCAATCAGCATTTATTTAGGAATTTCTTAAAAACATTAGAAGTTAACATTACGTGAAAATTCTTTGCATTTACGGAATTTCAACGTTCTCTAAGCTTTCTTAGACGTTTTATTAAATACATAGAATAAATTATGATATGAATAAATAAATAGATAAATCATTTTCTTGAACAAAATTTTGGAGATACATTAAAAAATGTTAAAAAGTGTTAGAAATAATCATCGTGATAGATTTTCCTTTTGTTTCATTTGTAAAACCTAATTGTGAAAAAATGCGAAACTTACCTAACAGTTCTGCTTCCTCAAAAGCACGTTTTTTTTGAATTCCAAGAATTTTCAGTTGTCTCTCCTTTTCATCAGTGTATGTTCTTACGGGTGCAAGACATCCTTATCGGTTCTCCTTCCTTTGATTAGTTAGAAATGATTTAGCTTCGGCTGAAACTTTTGAGTCCTCTAGCACTAAATGCCGTGCGATGTCGAAGATAATTTTCAGCTTTTGTAAAAAATCATTCTCCTTCTTTACTTGTACCTCTACTTTCGATTTGGAATTTTTTGTATCTTCCTGTATTCTTCATACAACGCTTCTACTTTTTCCACGCAGCGTTCGTGATCTCTTATCGGTAGATTTGCTTTTGTACAAAAAAGTTTCACTTTATCCACGACAGGATGAGCACTCAGTCCTCAACTTAACTTCACGTGTCACATATTATATAGTTAAACTCTAAAAACTTGTAAATTGCTTTGAGGTTCACTCACAGTGATTTGCTGCTCTTGAAAATCAACTAAAAACACTTTCTTCCGCAATTCCGCCATGTCAAATATAAACGTAGCCAACAGTGTCACAGCCGAAAAACTAACGGCTACTACTAACGGTACAAAGGGACAGGAGAACGAAAGAAGAAGCAGCCCTATTCAATAAAAGGGTCCTTTCGAAAAAATGGGGAACAAGAATGCAATTATAAAAAGAGCCGAAGTTCTCTGCTGAATATAAATCTTCAGTATGGGTATACCTAAGAATGTTAGAGAAGTCTCTGAATAGAAATATTTGAGATCCAATATTATAATATTGTTAGTAGAAGTCGCCAGTGATTATTAGTACATTAGTGATCAGTGGGACTTTGAGCACTCAATTAAAAAACTGTTAGTAGAGAAAAGGAATATCCAAATTTTGTGTAAGAACATTTGTACAAAATTGATTGATAAAAAAATCACATCATGACTCTGTTACCAAAAAAGATGAATTTTGCAATATGATTTGATAAAATGTTTAAAATTAAATGATAATTGTATTATTTCAACAATGGAATTTATTTAAAAATATAAATAATGTCACTTGAAAATTACAGTTGCCCAGTCCAATCTTACAAAAACAAAATTTTAGGCGAATGGAACAAAAAAATTTGTTTAAACAATTGAGGATTCATTAAACAATATAGACAAGATACCTTGATATTAAAGTCTATAGGTCTATTAAAAGAAAAGCTGACTTTTCTATTCTAATTTTTAAAAAAATTAGAAAACTGATAATATTAATAAAATTTTTAAACAATAGGACAAAATTTAGAAATAAGTAAAGTCTTTTTGAGATAATAAACTGTCATTCTGATGTCAAAAAACAGATCTTAGACAAAAAAAAAAGATTATTTTAACAAATAGAATTCATTTAAATAAATGGAAATTAAGTGAAAAACATTTGCAAACATTCAAATAAACCTATAGTAATGATTTCTAGAAAAAAAGAAGAACAAACTGCTTAGAAGAGTTAATTTCCTAAAAACTGTACATTTTTTGATTTAAGGGTAGTTTTCAGGTCACCGTGGGAGGGGATGTTCGGGGCGTAAAACCCTTATGTTTAGTAAGTCAAATCCTTTGTTGAAAAGTTCTATACAAGTTTTATAACTTAAATGTCAACTTTTCCCTAATCCTAAACTTTCGATTTTTTTGATTTCGAAACAATTTGGGTGGATCGATTGCATTTATTTAAGAGTCGCCATATTGGACCAGTGTTTCAAATTAGCACCACGCTCCAAGCGAAATATATATGTATATGTATATACATCTCACAATTAGGTATCCCAATCCTATGAACAAATAAACTCATCCTTTATTATTATCATAGTATTTTTTTTAATTCTTCATCAATAATTAGCATTGAACAAACCTTTAGTGCTTCACGCTCTTTACAATTCCTTAGAAAATTAGTTTATATAGGTTATGTTTATCTCTTAAAAGCAGGTATGTTGGTAATAGGTTTATTAGTAAATTTTATTTCCTGTTAAAAACAATGGTTTTTATTTTGATCTAATATTTGATCAAATCCTCAAACAATGGGCAACATAAGTAATCAAAGCAGGGGTGGCCAAAAATTTATCTAAACACGAAAAAAATTTTTTCCTTTAGTGCATGATGCGATTTCGGGGATTTTTGACCCCTCCCGCCAGACGCCCCTGATATGAAGTATCCTCAAGACACCTCCGTGAGAAATTTAACTTACCATTGATTTTATATATATAAATATATATATATATATATTCCAAATTTTAATCATTTTAGGTCTGTTTAGTACTATGGTCGAGTTGACCATCCAGGAAGGTCAAGTCAACTCTTTAAAATCCACATATTCTCCAGTTATGAACATGATAATAATGATTAAGCATCAAGAAAAAGATATTTGTGAGGAATTGAATATTGTTTATCTCTATTATTTCTTCGGATAAAAATAAGCTACTGAAATATATTTTTCACTTTCTATTTGGATAATATTAGATATAATTTTTCCTTGAAGTAATTATTGAAAGCTTTTTATGAGGTGCGCAACATAAGTATAATATATTTAAATTTTTTCATCAAAAGCAAATACACCTCACCTAGTAATAAAATAATTTTTGTACATACTCCCAAGCAGTCTATGTTGGTGGAGGTGACATGACGTAGTCTCTTTACATGTTTCACAATATTGTCTTTATCTTGTTTTGATGAAAATAAGAAAATTATCGCGATCGCATTTTTTTTTTCAAATCTTCTGATTGACATTAATTTTTTATTTCAAAATAATAATTGGTAAATACTTTAAGTCAGAGGAGATGAAACGAGGTGCAGCATATTTAAATAAGTTTTATGATAATGTCTTCTGATTGCTCCGATAAAGTAAAAAATGTTTCAAATTCGCGTTCTTTTATAAAACTTTTTTATTTATAATGCTTCATGTTTAAAAAACTTATTCTTATTACCATATACATTTCTAAGTAAAAATATGTGTTTTCAGATGGTAATTTTCAGTTTTCCACTATCAAATTAGTAATAATCTTGACTTACCTGATCAGTTTTGATATCATACTGATCATTAGTGGCTTCATTTAATGTGAGTCAATTAGTAGCTATTTCGGTATAATTTTGACTGAGAAAAATGCTTAAGAAACCTAACAGTTTTTATTTTTAATATATGTAAGTCCAGTGGTAGAATAGTTATCCAAGTGCTTGGCACGAAAAGAATTCCATTCGGAATTACGGAAAAAATTAAAATTTTTTTATTTTTTTCGGGTTTCATTGACTTCAGTGATTTTTAACTTTTTTAATATTAATTTAAATATTGTATTCTAATTGTTAATATTTGAAACTAGTCAAATTTATTTTTGACATTTATCAATGAAGGTCAAATATTTATTTTGTCAAAGAATGCTTAAGATAACTGAGTAACTCACACGACGAATCTCGTAATGTTATCTTCGTGGTAAGTTCTTTTTTACGGATAAACATTTTTCATGATAACAGAACATTTAAATGATATTTATTCGCATGCTGCGTCCAGATTAAAATTTTTTATTAGATTTGCGCGATGCTTGAGCAATTTTAAACTTTCTAATCTCAATCCAAAATTTTTTATTTTACAAGTCAAAATTCAAAATGAATTAAATTTATTTGTAATCTTCACCTATAAGAGACAAATATCATTTTGTTAAATAATTATTAAAATAAAAAATTAGTGTACTCAAAAAATCTCGTATTTTTAGCTTCTCAAAAACCTCCATCACACGGATGAAACTTTTTTATGATTACTTAGCAGTCACATGGTATTTATCCATGCCCTTGATTCATATTCAAAAATTATGATTTGCTTCTAATTTTATAAAAATAATTTCAGTAAATTTAGTTGATTTAAATTTAAAAAAAAGTTGCGTTTCGCACATACTGTAATCGAGCGCGAAGCGCGAAAAACGTGACAAAAATTTATTTGTCCAAGATAAAAAAGCTCAAGTAAAAGAGAATTCTGAATCAACAAATCAGAAATGTGAATCGTTTGAGCTATTATTCAATAGGTCTGTGCAAAGAATGGGAAAAGTAAAAAGGCCTAGTGTTAAGATTTACTTAAGCTATGATTTAGAATTTAAAAACATCTGCCCTGAAACGTGTCTGTATACACTTTCTTAGGATAAATTTTATTACTTAATCTTCTTACTCTCGACTACTTCAATTTCAAATCTTTAAGATCTTTTTCAAATCCCTTAAAGCTCAGAATTTATGCTTTTATCACTTACGGGCGTTAAGTCCTTCAAGCCATTGACCATTAAGGATAAAATTGCTGTAGCTAAGCGTTAATGACATTCGACGTGCAACTACAGTGACCGTACCGGGAAAAAACCTCTTCGGACTTTTTCGTTTTACATCGGGCATCGCTGGAACTTGTAACGCCTTCTGTCACTGGGTCTTTACCCCAACCTTCCAATTTTGTGAATCTTCTTTGTTTTTCAGAATCTGAAATGCACCGACAGTCAGTCGAGTTTTTAGCACCGCAACCGAATTCTTAACTAACTACTTGCAGCATACCTTGTAGTTCTTTCGGATCAATATTTCAATATAATTTTTGTATCACTTTGTGTTTTTATATCAATAAAGTTAAAGTATAAATTATATAATCATTATTCATTGAATTGATTTATTTTTTAAATAACCCTTCTCATCACGTCAATCTCTTCAATCTCAATACGAAAAATAACTGTGATACGACTCTTCGGATAACGAGAATTCCCGGCAAGCAGCACGGCCACAAATACAATTCAACACTTTTAGTCCTTCAAAAACTGGATCGTGAGTTTTTAACGAGTAATTAATTCGCGTCCAGCAACCAGTGACTATTGAAATAAACGAAATCTCTCAACGTAAAAATACTAAGTGAATTCTAAAAAATATCTAAACGTGCAATCGTGGCTTACGTGAAATTGAAAATTCAAGTGACTAAAATAAACTATGAAACACAGTGAAACGAAATGTAAAAGCAGCGCTTAAAGTAAACGTGGACACTTTAGTGAATCAAACAAACTACAAAGTTCAGTAAAACGAACTGTGAAAGCAGCGCTTAAAGTGAACGTAGACACTTTAGTGAATCAAATAAACTACAAAGTTTAGTGAAACAAACTGTGAAAGCAGCGCTTACAGTGAACGTGGACACTATAGTGAATGAAAGAAGCTATGAAACACAGTGAAACTAAACAACATGAAATCTTGGTTTAAGTGAACGAAAACACTTAACAAATCTTCCACCAACCAAATTAAGTGAAACAAGAATATATGAAACATAGTGAAACTACTGAACGTGAAATTATGGTCAAATGAACGAAGACACTTAACATATCTTCTGCGGAATCATCAGATAGATGTAATCAACGTGAAAGCTTCAACGGACGAGCTGAATTCACATCAGAGTCTACGTGTATTCTGTAAAGTATATTCTAAGATCTTTCTCCATAACTTCAAAATGGTAAGTCTTGCATGCCTGATTTTAGAGTTATATTATTTATCGAAACGTGATTAATCCTTTTTCCATCTGTTTCATTTTTTTATTAATTTGATCTCGGTTGCATATTAAAATGATAGGCGAAGACAAGCGAGTAAAACAACTACACAGGCGTAGAGGTGCCTTAAAGGCAAAATTAACGGTTCTCGACAAATTTCTTAAAAAACCTATAGCAGACATAGATCTCATAGAATTGAAGGGTGAACGTACTGATGCTGAACGCTTTAAAACAGATTTTAAAACTACACAAAACAAAATAGAGTCCCTAGTTAGTGACGCAGAAGTCGATTTCGAATACGCGGAAAGAATTGAATTTAAGGATCGTCTTTCTTACTTAACTGCTCAGGCAGAACGAATTCTTAGAGAAAAGGAACCGATAATTCCAATCAATTATCTTGCATCGTCGTCCTGTAATCCTGGTAATATCAGTAGCATATCAAGCCTTCGAAGAAAGTCACAAATCACAGCACATACACGGTTGCAATTTAACGAAAACTCAATTAATCTCAAGTTACCCGCGTTAAATTTACCTAACTTTAGCGGTACTTATGAAAAATGGTCAGGTTTTAGTGACCCTTTCAAATCATCTGTTTATAACGATAGCAGATATACTAATTCTCAAAAACTAGTATATCTTCGATCGTGTTTAACGGGAAAAGCCGCGGATAAA
>JAUELO010000227.1:420080-430380 GCA_032357855.1 Amphibolips quercusostensackenii | reverse complement strand
CGAAAAAGTCACCCTTCTACTCTCATTGCTCAGCAAACTGTTGTGGGCTAGATACTGTGTAGAACCACAGGAGAGGAGTTGTCAAATTATAATTTACTAGTCGGTACGTTTTATTGCTTTTAAATTTATGAATTATATTTTGAACTTTAATAATTTTAGGAAGAATTGAAGTAGTCCCTCCACAACCTCTTAGGACTCTAGAAGAAGAAGCTTGTGAACAGCATTTTTTGCAGAATTACTATAGCACAAAAGAAGTAAAATATGTCGTACCTCTTCCAATTAGGAATGATGTTATGAAGCCAGGAGATTTACACTTTACAGCTTTCAAGTTGTTGCTCCACAAGGAACAACGTTTCAAACGGGATTGTCGCCTTCAGGAGGCTCACACCGATTTTATCGAGTAGTACGAAAAGCTTCAGCATATGGTTCTAGTCATTGAGTCTTCTGATGAAAAAATTAATTCAAGGTCATTTTTTCTTCTACATCATAGAGTATGGCGAGTTTCAAGTCTTACAACAAAGCTTCGAGTGGTGTTTATTGGTTCTCGTAACTCAAGTCAAGAAGTATCATCAAATGATTGCTTGCATGCAGGTCTTGAATTGCGCACAACTTCTGCCAAAACTATTCAGATTTATCGACTTACAACTGTCACTTATGGTCTAGCATGTGCTCCATATCTGGCTGTTCGCACTGTTCAGCAGCTTGGATTTGATTGGGGACAGCGGTTTTCTCTATCTGCTGAAGTCATTTAACACAGTACTTACGCAGATGATTTCTTTTTAGGGTCTGACAATTTAGAAGATGCCTCAAAACTTTACGATCAATTACTTAGGCTCTTTATGGCGAGCGGATTACCACTTAGGAAATAGACTACGAATAGTCCTGAGCTTCTAAAACGTATCCCTGTGGACTTCCAAGCATTGTCTTCAGATCTGTCTTGGCACTTTGAAATTTCAGTTTCGATGCTCGGGTTAACCTTGTAAGTCGACAGCGATTATATCATCTTAAAAATTGATCTGACTCCTATCAATAATGTTATCACTGAACGTCTCGTTGCTATTCAATCTGCGCGACTCTTTGATCTACCTGAATGGTTTTTACCCGTAATAGTGGTCACAAAGATCTTGCGTTAAGGGCTTTGGAAGCCAAAAATCTTTTGGGATGATCTGCTTTCTGACGAACTTAGTCAACGCTGGAAAAGTCACTAGGAGAATCTGCAACATCTTTCTTCAGTTGAAATTCAACGTTGGATTGGATTACGATCTTTTAGCTGCTTATACAAATTTTATGGCTTTGGAGATGCTTTAGAATAAGCTTACGCAGCAGTTGTTTACGTTAAATCAGATTGAACAACTAGTAAATGTTTGGTGGTGCTTATTGCTTCCAAAACGAAGGAAGCGCCTGTAAAAACAATCTTGCTTCCTCGTCTTGTACTGTGAGCTGCTGTCCTTCTAGCTTGTCTCGCTGCATATGTTTAGAGTATTCTTAACCTTGATGCTTCTCTTCACATGTGGTCGGGTTCAACAACTGTTCTAGCTTGGATTGCAGATTTATCTTCGCGACGGAACACTTACGTCACAAATCGAGTATCAGAGATTCAGATCCCACCTCCGCCAGCTGTTTGGCATAATGTTCCGGGCAAGGACAATCCAGCTGATTGTGCGTCGCGTGATGTGTCTGCTGTTGGATTTTCATCTTTTTCCCTCTGGTGAAATTCGCTAAAATGGTTATCTAATTTAGACAACTGGCAATCTAGTCCTTTAGAACCCCCAAACAGCTCAGTAGATATGAAGGAACGAGTCACAGTCAATCTTGTGGTTGGTGAGACTGAACGTTGGTACCTGTTTCGCCGAAACTCATCCTTGGATCGACTTTTTTGAATCACTGCCTTGTGTCTTCGATTTTACAACACCATAAGACATTGCTCTAGGGTATTATCACTTTAAAGGAAAATGACAAAATTTCAAAACTCAGTCATCTGTTGAAGCTTAAGCCTTTTATAGATGTCGAAATTCTCCGAGTTAGAGAACTTTTAAAACATTCTCTACTTTCATTTGATGAGAAACATGCCTTGCTTTCACCATCAGATTCTATTTTGAGTAAACTTGTAATCGAGGATTGTCATCGTCGTTGTCACTATGGAGCCACTCTGCTTGTCCTTGGAACACTGAGGCAATCTTACTGGATTCTTTGGGGGCGAAGTCTTGTTTGTTCTGTTATCGCTTGACCAATCAAGCTTCAAACGCATGGAGGACGTGAGTTTAAATCTTATAAAGGTTACGTTTGTATCGTCGTTTGTTGTGCCACTCAAGCAGTTCATCTGGAAGTAGTTCTGGACTACATGGCTAGTGGTTTCAATGCAGCGTATCAACAAATTACATCACGACGAGGCGTGCGTAAGACTTTAGTCAGTGATAATAAAAAGAACTTCGTTGAAGCTGACCGTCAACTTGAAAAAATGTTCGCTGAGGCATCTGCAGAGTGCCAAGCCATCGCTTCATTTTTATCTTTAGACAGTACCAAGTGAAAATTTATTCCAACCACGGGGTCTCATTTTGTTGAACTCTATAAGGCTGCTGTGAAGTCCACTCAATTCCACTTTTGAATAACAATAGAAGTAACCCTTCTCACCTTAAAGGAAATGACAACATTTTGAACTCAAATTAAGCGTGTCTTAATTCCCGGACTCTTATGCTATCAACTAATTTAGCAAATGCGGCAGCATATCTGGAAACGTTAGTCTTTAGAATATTTCAATGAACTTTAGCCTTGCTTCAAATGGACCACCTTAAAGCCTTTAATTCAGCTAGGGGATCTCGTTCTTATTCGAGACGAAAACTTGCCTCCTACTAAGGGGGCGATGAGACGAGTCATTAAAATTCATATGGCAACGATGATTTAATCAGAGTCGTTAAGTTAAAGACTCAAGGCGAGTCAGTCACCTGACTGTGTTCACCTGTGACAAATGATAAAACTGAAAAGTAGTGTAACAATAATCTTATTTCGTCTGCGATAAAAGACTGTCGGAATGTTCAAGATCTGCTTACAATTTTACTCGCTTTTATTAATTTTTATTTTGTTTTATGTATTTAGATTTAGGTTTGCTGCATTTTTTTGTCAGCTACGATGTCAAAATACTGATTTTTGGAGCTGGTCTTTGGTTATTATCTTATTTACATACATGTCTTATTTTAATTACTTATACACATATATTCATTTTTGATTATTAATAAAATGACCGTGCCTTTTAGCAACAGCCTTGTTAAGCAATGTAAATTTGTGAATTCATTTAATTCCTTTATGTTCAACCTAGTGCAGTACTATTTGTCAGAAAAGATTAGGAAAACAAATACAGTCCATTGCTTTAGTTTCGGGTAAAAACATACCTCAAGAACATGAATATACTATTAATCATTTTACTCCCAATGAACTTTAAAATGTATTTTTCACTTTGCCCACATTATCTCCTATAAGGTTGTCTGCTCTCAGCTCACATATCTCAAAATTCAGCGATACTGGCTTTTGTTTTGTCGATATAACTTCTGAACCTATCCGGAAAACGGTTTCGGCAATCATGTCTAATGCAGTAGGTACAGATGGAATATCAATCAAGATAATTCAACTTGCACTCCCAGTAATTTTTTTATCCTATTTTATATATACAACACATTGTTGCAGGTAAGTACATTTTCCAATTGTTAAATAAATGCAATAACACAGAACAACTAATTTTATAATTGCTATTGATTCATTAAAATTGTTTAAATCCGCTATCTCATGGTTCACAACGGATTTATCTAATCGATATCAACAAGTAAGAAATGGTAAAGGAAAACTGCCAAATTGGTATGTGCTTATGAGCGGGGTACCTCATGGCTCTACCTTGGCACCCTTTCTTTTTATTATCTACACTTTTGATCTGGACAGCGAGTTGAAACATTGCAAATATCATTAATATGCTGGCGATTATAAGCCTTATCTTTTTGGTCCAATTACCTCCTTGAAAAGAATGCAAGAGCAAGCGCAGGAGGATATCGATTATGTAGTGTGTTGGGCACAAAACAAGGGGCTCCAGATTAACCACTTCTAACTTATGACCTTAAATTCGAATTTTTGGAGGTAGTTAGAGACTAAGGTAACATGCTTAACCGTACTTTTTCCTGGAGAGAGCGCTAATAAATAACTCTACGAAGACCTTTAAAGTACTCCAAAAACTAAAAAGAAATAATAAATCATTGCTAATCCCTACAAGGATACTTCTCGTTAAGATCCTGAATCTGCCAATTTTCGACTTCGTGTCTGTCGCTTACAATGATATATCGAAAGAACTTAACAATAAATTAGAGCGTGCACTTAATGCTTGCATTTGATTCATTTATAATATACTAAAGCATGAGCATATAACACCATACAGGCAGCGTGTTGTTCTTTTAAACGTCACCAAGAGAAGACAAATTTTTTATGGGTAATCTTTTATATAATCTTTTTCATGATCAGGCACCTAAGTATCCCCTGGACTTTTTCAAAACTAGCGACAACAAACAATCTAATCAGCCAAAACTTCATAAAATAAAAACAATACTTACTGTTCCACATCATAGTACCTGTAAGCTGCACAGATCCTTCATTGTGAGGGAAGCGTGACTGTGGAACAAGGTACCCTTATTGAATCGGAATGCTTTGACTAGCTTTTACTTCAAAAAATCATTTTATAAATATCTCTTTAATATCGATAAACCTATCCTAGAAATCACTAATTGGTAGCTTTCATCACAATATTTTATTTAGTCGAATAGATTCCCAAGTATGCAAAACTACAATACTAACCTACATTACCATTGTTGCTTTGGCTATTCATTTGATTTTGTTATTATTTTGCTCATTACTCATGTTTGATTTTTTGCATTATTTCATTCCATATTATTTTAAATTGCTTATGTATAAGTACTTACATATTTGGATTTCAAACCAACTTATGAATTTGTGATTATCTGTTATACATACAGACTGTCCGAAAAGTAACGAAAAACCTTATTAATTTTCCAGGTAAAATATTTTTCCTATAGTGTGTTATCTGTTCCTCAAAGGGCCTTTTGGCCCTAGAGACTTCATAAATAAATACAAGTACATACAGATGGATAGACGCTTCCGTAAAAATATTCGTTTCTGACTCAAGGGGTCCCAAAACTTAGAGATGTGATGAAAACTGACAAAGTCAAATTTTACACTAAACTAATACCTTTTTATTAGAAGAAGAATGTAAAGACAAACAAATTTTTAATAAAATATTCAAATTTTCAATCAAAGAGAAGGATCTTTAACTAATAAAATAAATTTTTAAGAAATTAGTTTAACTTGCAATCAAGCAGTTCAACTTTTAAGTATCTACTCTTTGGAACTAAAATTTTCAACCGAAAAAAATCAAATTTACCACAAAATAGTTCTATCTTCATCCGAATCGACAAATTGTTGATCAAAAGAGGTGAATTTTGAATGAAAAATATGATATTAGACATTTGAATAAGAAGTTATTAACTTTTAACCAAAAATAGTCGGATTTTTTTACTAAATTCTATTAGGTTCGCATTTAAGCGAAAAAAATGAGAAAAAGGGAAATTTCTTGAAAACAGGGTAAAAAGAGGTATCATTAAAAAAAAGGAGTAAATAGAGGAATAGGGAAACGAAGTTGAAATCCGCACTTAGATATTTCTGTAACAAAATCACTAATTTGCACTTTTTTAAGTATTTTTTATTGCGATTTCTATTTTCGATGTGTGTTGTAACATTTGGTGTAAATCCTTCCCCCTTCGTCACAAATAGTCATAAACCCTGTAACTCACCTTCCCTTAATAATGTAATGTAGTTTTTCAATGGCTCCTCTAATACGGAGACAAGGAACACTAAACATTTAATTAAATTGAGTGAGAAAGTTTTCTGTTACACGTTCAAAATGAATGTTACCCTTGCTTATGTAAGTCATGAACCAGGAATGTCTGCCAGTACTTGTTATTGTCGTTATTGTCCTAAGCTTCGGCCAATGATGGTTCAAGACTAGCAATCAATGTTGCACTAACATTGATATCATTGGATTTTGAGCTTAGGCAGCGCATGGCACAATAGAAAATTTTCCGCTAAGTAAATAAGTTTTTTTTGAAAATTCAAAAGTGTCGCGGTGTTTCATTTTTTAATCTAGAGGCTTGCGTTCGAACCTGAAATGTCAGGGAATATTAAAATTCTTACCAAAATGTGGGACCTTTTTTGAGCAACGTTAGATGTTTATGTAATATTTAATTTGAGTTTTCCATACTTTATACTATTTTTGATTTTATATGACATCGGAAAGTCTTACCTTTGTGATGTCGAGGAATTGTTTTGAACTGAAGTATACTGTATCCTTTTTTTCCTTTCTGAACATTTCGTGCACATAGAAAAACTTATGTCTTAATAATATAAAATAAAACTCTTAACTTTATCAATTTACAAAATCAAACCAGTTATTGTAAAAATTAACTGAAGGAAACATTAGATTCAGTCTTACTATAAAAAATTTGTTTCGTACGTTACTTTGCTCTTAATTTAAATTTCAAAAAAAAAAATTTTTATAAATTTTTTTCGTATCTCTTACATAATTATCTAAAAAAATGTCCTTTTTAGTTATTTTTTAAATTTGCTTTGCCAATGCTTTGGCTAAATTTCTGCATCATAACTTTTTTGAAAGATTATATTTTTTCATGAACGGTTTCAGGAAAGAAAGTGTTATCCGATCCGAAAATTTAGAATTCATACATAACGTTTGGATGAAAACAATACGATATCGCTCATTGCAATGTTCAAATATTCTAGGTTATATTATTACGATTATATCACATACTTTAATTAACGCCCGGAATAATCATTAGTTACACTCTTAACAAATTCTTTATTATTACATTAATCAGTTTTTCTTCAGTTAAAAAATTATCATTTTTTTACTTAGGTTCTATTATTGGCGGTTGTCTTAAGTAATATTGGTGAATGTTATTTAATTAAATTTTTTTAAATTTTTATTTTGTTTTGGGTTGCACCCGGTTTTTCATTTTTAGTCACGGACTAAGTGAAGTGCCTAATGAGATAAGGTACTTATAAATTAATTAAATCCGATGTTTGAAATCTTTTTTGATAATGTTGAAGGTGCAAAATTACAAGCGTAGTATCGTTCGAGGTTCGCTTTCCACACCTGTTTTCCTTAAACAGCGGCATCAAGCTTTCAAAATGAAAACAGTCACCTCTGGATGCTTTTATAGAGCTACCATCTGCCACGCTCTACGTTTTTAGTCGCTTATTTCCTGATGGTCTAAAAGGTTTCTTACAATGCGACTGGTGTTTAATAAAACCGTCTTCTGAGCTTCAGCCAGTACCTTACTGACTTCTAAATTTTCAGGATATTCAGTACATCTTGCGTGTACATTGCCTGTATCCGAAATCACAATAGGATGAAGGGATACATGTTTTGCATTGCTCCATATTGTCTTTACTTTATGCGTCACCTCGCTATACTTATGAATCTCGATTGTATGGGTTGCGTGCAAATTTTAGTTGTATGGACAAGCAATTTCGATGATGTTGATTTTTCTACCCATTTTTCCTCGCATCACGATATCGGGTCTATTGGCTTGGATATAATGATCCGTCTGGATAGTGACATCCGAATGGAAGATGTAATTTTCGTGTTCTAAAACGGGTATTGAAGTGTATCAATAAAAAGACATCTATTGTGTTAAGAGTCCTAGGTTTAGGGCAAGCTGTTGATGTATAATGCAAGACACATCACTAAGTCTGTGCGTATCTTCTCTCTGAGCCATTGCGTCGGTGTTATTTTCGGAATCGTTTTCTAGTATGGCGGTTTCTAATTTCCCTCTGGTTAAATGCACTGTTATGCATTTATCTGGTCCGAACTCTATGTGGATATCACTGTGAAACTGCTTTGTGACATCGATCACTTGCTACAGTTTCTGACCTAAACTAGCGTATAGTTTGAGGTCATCCATGTATAGAAGATGGGTCACTTGATTATAATCCTCATTGTCATGTATTCTAAACCCATAAGATATGCTATTTAGTGTTTTTCTAAATAGTTTCAACACTAAACAGAACAATAGTGCACTAAAAAAGTCTCCTTGAAATATACCCGTCGTTATGCGTATTGACTTAGTTATTCTTGGTTATCCATGATCGAAATACCTGATTCTTGTACTTTAAAACATCATCGCACGACCTAGGAACTCAATGATACGTGGGCAGATTTTGTACATTTTTAAGACTTGAAGAGAATAGTCATGTGGTACGGAAAAGAACGCTTGCTTTTAGTCAATCTATGCCATGTGTAAGGATGATATTTTTGTTACAATGAGAATATACCTTATTTTTGATGATAGCTGCAAAAATATTATAAATTGTTAAAAGACAGGCAATCGTTCAAAATTTAGATGCATTTTGAGCGTATGGTTTCTCAGGCAACATATACGTAGTACCCTCGCGCATAAAGCCTGGCAAAAGACCTGGGTTTTAGATAATCTTCTAAAAGCATCTTGCCGACGCAGAGTGCATACTCGTCAGGTACTTGTACCAGAAGTTGTACACAATGTCCTGACCTGGAGTTTTCAAGTTACTAGACCTTTTTAAAACCGTTAAAACATGTAAAGCTGTTATTACGTAATTCTAGTCGGTCCGGTGCTTGATGTTCATTTTCCCTAACACGCGTGCTTTTAGCTTCAATCAGTTATTCGTTGTCAACATCTTTCAACAGATTTTCATCAGTAGGAAGCTGCTGTTTTACTTGCATTTTGATTGCAGCTATTTTAATAGCCAAAAGCAATATATTTATAAATATGAAGCGTTTTTGATCTCTTATATTCTGCTTATTCATCCTTGTGGCTAGTTTTGGGTATTTAGGTAAAAGGACTTGATGATGTTCTCTTCTTACAATTTAACCACTTCTCTCTGCCAAAAAATAAAGGCGCACAACATCTCTGTTCATATAGTATGTACATTTCAATCGACTTCTTGTTTGCTGAACCTCTGCTCCTACCTCTGGTTGAATGAGGCCATCTGTCTCTGGAGGATGTGGTGATGCTGACGCATCATTAGGCTGCGTAAAAACATCAATTGGCGTAGCCAAACTGCTGTTTTATCTTTCTTACACGGACTTCTAAAAAAAGAAAATAAAGTTTGATGTCCTTCATCTCATCGATAAGTCCTTTCACTGTAACGTTCTGTATATTTAAATACTTTGCAGGAATTTATGTCCTAAAGTTGTATCGTTTTTCGGTCCTAGTCTCTAACTTCGCACTTGTAAAGTAAAGGTGCACCAATTCCTCGTTCATAGTGGTATCTCACTTAATTATTTTTTACGGTATTTCTGTTGAGGTGGTTAGCTGCAAATTGCTAACGCTCGACAAAGCATCATCAGCAGACACAGTTGATGTTTAACTGTTTACTGTTTGTCGCATATTTTCTTGCTGTCCAGCTGTTTGATAAGTGAGATCTGACAGACCATCTCACAGCTAACCATTACTACCGTCCTGTATGCTGTGGCCCCCAGCAGTGGCTTTAGGAGCGCCTCACCGATCCTTGGGAAGCGACAAGCGTTTTAATACATTTATTATACTCTTTATGATAATTAATGGGTTTTAGTTTTTCTCTTTATCACTTTTACTCTTCGTTTTCTGTCTGTCTAGCTTGGGAAACCCTAAGAATAGCAATGCTGTAGCAAACATAGCCGTAAAAGTAATGAGAGGAAAGCTCAAGCCCTACCGCGACGCTAACGCGAGAATAAATGTTAAATGATGTCAAATGTGAATGTCAAGGTGTAAATGTAAATGTTAAAAAAAGTTATTATTATTATATCATTAGGCCATATCTTTTTTGGAGTGAGCGTGACTCACTTAGTGAGGAAGGGGGTGATTGAGAGGGGGGTATAGATTATACAGATTAATCTAGAATTCCCGTATTATTTCTTCAAATAACCCGTTCGTTCTGCCATACTGCTCCGGCACAGGTTGCTAATCAATCTCTTCAGCGATCACCCCAAGTGAAAAGCCTCACTAATTCATCATGTCCCGCTCATGTAAAGCATATAAAGCTGTGCTGGCCTAAAGTCTTATGAAGTTTAAATCTGAATCCTATTTGGTACTAAAATGATCCGGCGATCTTTATGTGCACACTTGTTTTGACCTATAGCTTTGTCTCATAATAATTCTTTAAAACAGTATTTTAAAGCATCTAGTATCCCGCCTGTGTTATACAGGGTGTCCCAGACTCA